>CM019706.1:6339256-6543868 GCA_009760885.1 Achatina immaculata | reverse complement strand
TTTTAATCATGGAAGTGCTTTTCAAGAACAAACTTTCCCTTATCACATCATTCTTTGCAAATAATGTCTCTAGTTGTAATAATTTTCTGTCCTGTGCTACATTACATTTTGGTCCAGGCATGAAATGAATTCACTGAAAATATTTGTTGGGGAAGCGAAAAAAAAAACTAAAATTCACAAATACTGAAACATTGCTTTCTAAAGTATCATAGATAAGTACCATAGATACATCCAGCATTATCTACCTCAGAGATTATTGTAAAATATGATATTATTTGAGATTCATTACCTCCGAACTTTGTACCGAAAATGGCATATGACGATGATGATGATGATGATGATGATGATGATAGTACTTGAAATTATATAATGAAACCATGTGAAAACTTATGTTTGGGACATAAGAATTTTACTACAGATAGATTTTCTTCTCACTGTATAATCCTCACTGAATCGTGCATTTGGCTCTTTCATTTAGTTTTCACTTAGTTTTAATAACTTATTAATAACTTTAACTTTAATTATTAATTATTATTAAATGTTAATTATTAATATATTATTAGTTATTAATAATAACCTTATTAATAACTCGTTCATTTAGTTTTAATATTAAGACTAGAATATGTGTACCTGGTATGTGTGTATTTCTTCACGATTTCCGTGTCATCTGTTTGTTACTTCCCCTGCATAATTCTCCCTGTATTCAAAATTCTCTTTGTGTCCCTTGATGTTACGTAATGCAGCTACATAATCAGTTAGTTAACATTTTGTTACCAGTAATCAGTAATTCAAATTCCACATCTAAGGATTCTTATACAATCCTGCCACGTACAGTTTGTAAGTGAATATTTATCTAAGAAAAGTTACTTACGTTTTATTATGTTCTAGGTCTCTCATCATCCCCCCTTCTCTTTAAAAATATACCTATCTCTTTCAGATTAACTATCTGCTTGTGAATCTGAAGATACTTGAAGACAGTCGTCACTGGCTACTACATTTTTCTTCTTGTTTAGATTATGAAGTGGTTGTCATGCTAAGTTTCTCAGAAAACTCCTCCACGCTTGTAGATGTTTTTTAAAAATATTCCTTAATGCATATCTCAATGTTTTAGAGGCCCAGAAGTACAAGGGGCAACAAAGTCTCATCACCAGAAGGGCGTGCTACACAGTTCAGGCGCTAAAACCAAAACGTCATAAAATGTAAGGCGGTCTGCACTTAAACGAGGCCTAGTGATCAAACGGTTAAGCCAAGCTAGGAAGAGTCCAGCTCAGACCAGGTGCTAAACTTTAGAGATGTTGTGCCTTGTTTGTCTGAAAACTCTGGGTTATGTAGCGAGAATCTAACTCTTTCATGTGAAGCGTCCGTATGTGCCTCGGTGATGTTGGTCAACCAAAGGACGGTCATGTAACTAAACAATTAAGAAGGGTCATAGCGCTGCCCAAGTTCTCTCTACTTCTCTCTCTCCCTCTCTGTCTCTACTTATCTCTCTCTCTCTCAATTCCTCCCCCCCCCGGACTCTCTCTCTCTCTTTCATTGCTAAAAAAGACATTGTCCACCTGGATTTGACTCACCCAATCACTAATTAACTTCACTTCTTAATTACTGGCATATGTTCTATTGTTCTTCACCATAATGTATATCTTTACTCTTCAAAATAATGGTCAGGACACCTGCACCAAATCTTTGCTATGTAAACACTCATGCACATTCTCCGTCAAGTCTGATCACAAATCCTGTTTTTGGCAAGTCACAGTGGTCTGACTTTTCATCACTGTCATCATGTTTGTCTTCATTCTTCTTGCTTTGTTTTCATTTTGCTCCTTTCTTTCTTTCCTTTATCTATCACACACACAGACAATCAGACGGACGGACGTGCATATATACATACAGACAGGTAGATAGATATCCCATTATCACTCATTGTGCAGTGATCTAGTTACAGTGTTCCAACGTCACTCATTCTGGAATGACCTTGTTAACCTGTCTGGCAACATTTATTTCCTTCAGTACATAAAAATTAACATGCATGCTCACAGAAAATATAGAAACATTACTTAACAAGAAACTGATCAACAATGTGGCAGACATAGCAGACAGACATAACAGACAGACTTTATTTTCAACGGGTAAAGTACTGAGCTGCAGGTCCTTCTGACACACAAAAAGACAGACAGACAAACAGATAGATGGACAGACAGATGGAATGATAGAATGACAGACAGATAGACTGGGACAGACGGACGGACAGACAGACAGACAGATAGATAGACAGACAGACGGAATGATAGAATGACAGAGAGACAGGGACAGACGGACGGACAGACAGATAGATAGATAGATAGATAGATAGCTAGCTAGATAGATAGATAGATAGATAGATAGATAGATAGATAGATAGATAGATAGATAGATAGATAGATAGATAGATAGATAGAGTAAACGTATACATACAGTACATATATGATTTCTTATTCATGAGAAGTATGGGTACTATCCAAGGCACAGCACTCTCTTAATAATCCACGAACCAGTCTTACACATCGGAAGTGTTAGTCACGTGAAAAACTAACCAGGCTTCTAAAGACGTGGTCAAGTTTAATGTCAAGCACTTTAGCGTTTGTCACTTCAAAGCTGAATCTTCCCAGATTAGATTCTAAAAGCAAAAGTGTCATGGACTCTGTATGATCAAAAAAACTGACACAAACTGCTGCCCTGCTCCGTGTAATTTAACTTGTTAAAGTTAATTTGACTAACACATCTTCTAGGTGTAACAGCTATACCACCAGTACATTAAATGATGCTCTATGAAGAAAGGATGTGGAAATAAATGAAAGAAGATAGAGCCTTGTTTCCAACCCTTGAGGCGTGTAACAGCTACTGTATCAGAGCATTAAAGGTTTATGTGATGAGTACCCAACATGGCTGACCTTTACTTCTCCAGTTCCTAGTGGAGACCACGAACCCATCTTTATAATATGATTGACAGGGGCACCCCGGATACACTTAAACCCCGGACAGAGACATAAAAGGTTAATGCACTAAGCACGCAATTAAGTAAATATTTAAATATAATATTGTGCTTATTCCTGTCGTGCATGAACAAAGGGGACATAATCAGTCACTTGAATACTCACAAACTACCAACTATTTGAATCTGGGTTTTGAATACCGGTTTCTTATCTAGAAGGCAAGGGTTCGAGTAGCGGTGGGGTTAGGGTTTTCTCTCTCTCGAGCAAATCTGAAAACCTATCCTACATCTTCTTCTTCTTCTTCTTCGTTCGCACTGTCTGTCTATATCTGCAGTCCTGTCTCTTGGATAAATTTCACTGTTTTTTGTAACTCATGTACGGAACCGTAGAGCTTATCTTCTTTAGTGGTTTCACTGGGCCAGTAATTATTTCTCAGTGTCTCGTAGTTGATGCAGTTCTGGAGGATATGTTCCACAGTTTGGGGCACCTGGGCACATGTACATAGATTAGTAGTACCAACCTTAAACTTTGTATACATATGACTTCGGAGTCGGCTGTGTCCTGTTCGGAGACGGAAGATGGTGACTTGTTCCTTTCTGTTTAGTATGTGATAGTCATCATGTGGTGGTATTTGTGGCTTCCTGTAGGTTTTTATCATGCTTTTCTTCTGATTATAAGTGATTGGTATGTCTGGTTGCTCCATTTCAGTGCCCTCTTTGGCCAGATGGTCAGCTTTCTCATTGCCTGGTATCCCACAGTGGGAGGGAATCCATTGCAAAGTGGCTCCATGTTGTAAGCCAATTTTTGACAAGGCATCCTTAAGGTCTGGTAGTTTGTTGCACTGAAGAGCCTCCAGTACTGATCTTGCATCTGTGAGAATTACTACAGGACATGTATCAATTCTGGAGTCTGATAGTTTTTCAACTGCAGCAATAATTGCCCTAACTTCTGCATCATAGTTGATGCAGTATTTACCAGTGGGTATGGAAATCTTGTCAATGGTGTTGTTTGGATATTTAATATATGCTCCTGCCCCACCATTCTTTATGGCATTATGTGCAGATCCATCTGTATACACACGTATCCAGGTGTCACATGGATATTTGTCATCTAGAACACTAAGTGTGGCTGTTGATCTTACAAGACTGCTCTGCATCTCACCATTCTGCACACCTTTCACTTCAGTCTGAATAGTTATTTGTGTATAATCTGCTTCTTTCCATGGTGTATGCTCTGGTACAGATGATAATGGAGTGACTACAGTTGGAAGGTCAGGTATCAGCTTACGCATACGCTTGGCCTAATGAATGAAGCTGCTTCTTTTAAGCCGTCCTAATGCCAAGTTATTGAATCTCTCCTTCAGGGGATGGCTTACAGAGCTAAGGAATTTTTCTCCCATGGTCATGACCTTTGTGTCTCTACGTTCCTTTAGCGGTTGAACACCAACTATTTTCTGCATTTCTACTATTGGTGTGGACCTCATGGCACCTGTGATAATCCGTAGTGACTGATTTTGAACCTTGTCTAGATTATGCAGCGTAGTGTTTGATGCTGTGCACCAAGATGTTGAGCCATATTCTAAATGTGGTAGAATACTTTGCTGATATACGTTCTTGAGGATTCTTTCACTAGCTCCCCATGTAGTCCCACTCAATTTTCTTAATATGGCTAGTTTTCTTCTGGCTTTTGCTTCTGCACTGTTGCTTCCAAGTCAGTTTTGAGTCAAGAGTCACTCCTAAGTAAGTGAGTTGGTTGTCCATCCTTAAGGGTATTTCATTTACAAAGATCTTACCTGCTTTCTGTTTAGATGAGAGGGTGAACAGAGTGGTGCTTGATTTCTCTGTGTTGATACTTACACACCATTTGTTTGTCCATGATGTCAAGATGTCTGCTGCTCTTTGGAGTCTCTGTGTAGCAACTGTCGCATATTCATCTGTACACCACATGACCAGATCATCTGCATACAGTGCTGCTTTGATTCCATAGGGAAGTTCCTTGACAAAGTCATTAATGAATACAAGGAATAGTGTAGGCGAAAGGACTCCTCCTTGTGGTACACCGTGTCGCAGAAGTACTTTCTGGCTTTTGTGTCCATCCATTACTACTCTAGCTCTTCTATTGTGTAAATAGGACTTTATCCAGTTGTACAGTCTTCCATTCACATTGCAGTTTCTTAGTTTCCACAACAGACCTTTTTTCCATACTTTATCAAAGGCTTTCTTCAGGTCTATCCACGCTGCTAGTACAAGGTTTTTCTCTTGGAATGCATCCTCAATCTCTTGAGAGAGATAGGTCACTTGATCTTCCGTACTGTAGTACTGCCTAAATCCTGCTTGTTGTGGAACGAGAAGGTTTTCACTTTCTAGGTACCATTTTAGCCTCAGGTCAATGATGCGTTCCATCGTTTTGCATAGGCAGCTAGTGAGACTGATTGGCCTGTAGCTGGAGGCAGTATCACTGTTTTTCCCTGGTTTTAGCAGTGGTACCATGCTTGCTTCCTTCCAGATTTGAGGTAACTTACCTGTGCTCCAGCACATATTGAAAATATCCAACAGCTTTCCCATTGCTGCCATTCCCAGGTTCTTGATCATTTCATTGGACACTCCATCTGGTCCTGGTGATTTCCTTGGTTTCAGTTTACTAACTGCTAGGTCTAACTCACTGCTTGTGATTGATGCATCCATGACCTCCACTTTTCTGACTTGTTCCTCCTCTTTCTGTGGCTCGATGCGCACTGTACGCTCCTTCTCTGGATGGATATCAATGTTGCAGTCCTGTGCAAACATGCGAGCAAAGTGATCTGCTACCTGCTTACCTGTAAGAGTTTTCCCATCCTCTATTAGTGTAATCTTTGTACTTCTTCCAGTACTCTCATCATTTAACTGTTTGATTAGTTTCCACAGTTTCCTTCCATCCTTTTCAAAGTTTAGGGACTCTGTTTTCTCTCTCCAACTTTCCCGTCTGGCTTGCAGCTTTGCTCTCTGAAATTTGGCCTTAGAATGTTGGTAATTATTGTGGTGTTCTTGGCATGGTCTATTTTCTGCTTGCTTTCGAGCTGCTTCCACGTCATCATGGAGTTTTCCCAGCTCACTAGACCAGTATGGTTTATAGTCCCTGCGAGCTCCTCTGGGAATGGTTTCACGAGCGGCCTGAAGGATACAAGCATTGAATTCCTTCACTATGCTGTTAATATCCTTACCTTCTATGGACAGCTGTCCCACCAGGATACCTGTACGATGTCTGTACATTGTCCAGTTTGCTTTTTTATAGTTCCATCTGGGGAGAGGGTTACTGGTGTTAAGGAGTTCATTTTCTATTGTCAGGAAGACTGGTCGATGGTCGCTACCTCCAAGTTGTTTTCCAACTTCACGTGTAATGTTCCACTTCAGATCTGGAGAGTGGAATGCCAGATCTGGTGTTGATTTTGTATGCCAAGCCCTTGAGTAAAATGTTGGGGCATCCATTGGCTGGTTGATCAGGATAAGTCCATTATCATCCTGCCAGCACTCAACTTCCTCTCCTCTCTTGTCTATGTGGTCATAGCCCCAGCTCTGGGAATGACTGTTAAAATCACCACAGACCATCAGTCTCTCTTTGTGTGGGATTGTTCCTAAAGCAAGTGGGCGGTCATTAGGACAGTAATAGTTAAGGAGGTGGAAATCTGTACTACTACTTTTTAGATGGATCATCTGGTATTCGGCTCCTTCCATGTACACTCCCACCTGACATGCGCTGATGTTATTCTTAACAAGTGTGAGTACTCCTCCTTTTCTTCTGTCCTGTCGGTCTGATCTAAAACACTGGTAGCCTCTGATTTTAAAGACGGCATCTTTGGTTAGGTGTGTCTCCTGTATGCAGCATATACTTACCTGCTCTGCCAAAAGTATGTTCTCTAGTTCAACCTTTTTGCTATAGCCATCTCTAACACTGCTGACACCCTCAGCATTCCACTGCATTATTTTAAGTTCTTGCTTTTTGGCTGTTTTCTTCTGTTGTATTTTTTGGCCAGTAGCTCTACTCTCATGTCTCCTGACTCCACAATACGAACCGAGAGAACCTCCAGTAGTATTGGATGGACCCTTTCGAGGCAGGGGGCCCGGCACTGCACCTGCCTGGTTAGCCTTCACAGGGCGAGCACCATGTTTGAAAACTGTAGATATAGACATTTCATTAGCGATAATGCGTGTTACCCTGATTTTTGCGATGCGCCTTTTGGCTGGGTAACTCCGACTTCAGCACCTTTCCTTGCTAGGGCAGACTGTGGTCTTGCTCGGACTGCCATGAAGACAGTGTGGCTGGCCTGGCCAAAACTTTGTTTTCCAGCCTCTGGTGGCTGTACTTAAGCCCCTTCTCCATGGCAGATGGTTTGAGACAGTTCCACAAAGACACTCTGACTCTGAGATGAGGAATCTGATGAGTGCTTCAACGATATCGATTCCCCGCCACCGATAGTCTACTGGCTCTGTTTTGTTTACATCATTCTGATAGCCATTGTTGTAAAGACCCATAGGCTTGTCACGTCCTGGATTCATTGGTTTCACACCAGACTTCCCTCATCCCCGCCAGAGATCTCCATGTCCCCATCCGTCCACCAACCTGACATTACATTTTGCAAAAATAACAATTACAATTACAATTAGTGTTGATTGCTACAAGTTTCTGGGCTACAGAGGTAGGTCAGAGTTTTTAAGCAAACAGATCTATGTTCCCTGTCTCACAAACACTATGTTAAGATAAGTGTGCTCTTAACACAGTTGTTCCCAGGGGAACCTATCCTACATAAACATTATTCCTTCAATCTCAGTCTCCTCCTCGCCCTGCTCCTCCTCGCCTTCCTCTTCCTCCTCCTCCTCGCTCTTCTCCTCCTCCACCTCGCCTTCCTCCTCCTCCTCACTTTCCTCCTTTTCCTCGCTCTCCTTCTCCTCCTCCTCGCCTTCCTCTTACTCCTCGCTCTCCTCTTCGTCCTCGCCCTCCTCCTCGCTTTCCTCCTTTTTCTCGCTCTCCTCCTCTTCCTCGCTCTTCTCCATCTCCTCGCTCTCCTCCTTGTCCTCGCCCTCCTCCTCTTCCTCGCTCTCCTCCTCCTCGCTCTCCTTCTCCTCCTCTCTCCTCTCCTCGCTTTCCTCCTCCTCTTCCTCGCCCTCTTCCTCCTTTCTTCCTCCTTTTCGCTCTCCTTCTCCTCTTCGCTCTCCTCCTCGCTCTCCTTCTCCTCCTTGCTCTCCTCCTCGCCTTCCTCCTCCTAATCACCCTCTTCGCCCTCCTCCTCGCTTTCCTCCTCCTCTTCGCTCTCCTTCTCCTCCTCGCCTTACTCCTTCTCCTCGTCCTCCTCGTCGTCTTTCTCCTCCTCGCCCTCCTCCTCGCCTTACACATCCTCCTCGCTCTCCTCCTCCTCACTCTCATTGCTCTCCTCCTCACTCCTCGCTCTCCTCCTCCTCATTCTCATCGCTCTCCTCCTTACTCCTCCTCGCTATCCTTCTCCTCCTCGCTCTCCTTCTCCTCCTCGCCCTCCTCCAGTCCATCCTCGCTCTCCTCCTCCTCGTTCTACTCCTTCTCCACGTCCTCCTCCCCCTCGCCTTCCTCCTCCTCCTCGCTCTCCTCCTCCTCACCCTTCTCCTCCCACTCACGCTGGAAAACTAAAACTGATATATACACATTAATTGAGTGTAACCATTTGTTTTTCTTCTTCTATTCCCTGCTTCGATTTTCGTTTACGAACTGGAAGTTTTGTTAGACGCTTCATGCGATGTTGTTGAGAGTGGTTACAGAGATCTGACGATGCTTTCTTTCTGTCTCTGAGTAGGACACTGAAATATAAAGCTGTGCACTCCCAGTCAGGCTGCAATGTCAAGATGGCCAACAGGATCCACCTTGACTTGGACGAAGTCAATTCCTGCCTCGTTTGTGAGGCTGTCATGACGCAGTCTGGTATAAAGTAAAGTTGGTATGAGGTGTGGTAGAGAAGGTATGAGGTGTGGTAGAGAAAGTATGAGGTGTGGTAGAGAAGGTATGAGGTGTGGTAGAGAAGGTATGAGGTGTGGTAGATATGGTATGAGGTATGGTAGAGATGGTATGGGGTATTGTAGAGACATGATGGTTATTGATCACAACCTGTCTGAGCTGACATATCTGCTTTCAGAAAGAGAGAGAGGGGGAGAGAGAGAGAAAGTGAGAGAGAGAGAGAGAGAGAGCGAGAAAGATTGATTGATTGATTGATCTTTATTTCAAAAGGGTTAAGAATTGGGCACGCAGGCCCGTCTGACATTCTGCCCTTTATCATACATCTTTCACTCTATTCCAGACATTCTACAAATATGCTGTTCATATAACAAACATAACTAACATTGAAGCTGAGAGACATAAAATAAAATATAACATTTACGTTTCGCTCTTAAACATTCACTCAGTACAGAAGTAACTACATACATTATAAATGACTATCTACTAAACAAAATTTTCGGGACTATTCAGAAAACAATTAATTGCATTCGGTGTCTGTAAGAGCAGCTTAAGATAACTTTTAAGTTTTATAATTCATGGAGGCAGGTAGTCGACATCAAATAGATACTGGGAAAGCTTGTAGTTGTAGGAAGGAGTATAATTTATATTTTTTATATAGGATGGGAGGGTATTCCAAAGATGAGCTCCAGAATAACTAAAGCTTTTCTTGTAAAGATCAAGTCTAGGTTTTGGAAGACATATGTTGTTCAAGCGTTGGCTGCACTTTGGGCTAAATTTAAACAGGTTCCATAGATAAGGCGGAGCATGCCGTGAAAGAATTTGATGTACTAACTTGGCCTTATTGAAGAGGAACCTGTTCTTAAGAGGTAGTATTTTGATACGTTTGTGATGATTAGTTGTTTGTGCTTGATCTTTGTCACTAATAAGCTTTACTGCTCGCTTTTGGAGAGAGCAAAGCCTTTTTGTATTTGACACTGAGCAACCATCCCAAACTGTTGAGCAGTAGTCTAAATGTGTTTGTATATGAGCTATGTAGTATGTCTTCCTAGTGTCTTGATCTATGAAGTGCTTAATTTTAGCTAATTGGTATACTTTTTGTGATATGAGTTTTGTTAGACATTGCACATGAGAGTTCCAGGTCAGATGTTGGTCAATAATAAGACCTAGTGTTTTGTGCTCGCTAACGTTTTCTATCTGTGATGTTTCTGTACAGAGCCGAAGTTTTGTTTTTGTTGCGTTTTGTAGTTTCTGTCTTGTTGTTATGAGCATTGATTTTGTTTTATCGGTGTTTATAATCATGCCATTATTTTTGCTCCATCCAATTAAATTGTATAACTCGACCTGAAGAGTTGATTCTAGATTAACACAATCGTAGTCACTGGTGTAGACTGTGCAATCATCGGCAAAAAGGTCGCAAGAAGAGAGAGAGAGGGAGAGAGAAACCCAGATAACTATCTAAAATATCGTCTGCACATCAATCACTGAAGTTTTACGGTGGCACTAAAACATACACCCTGAAGTATAGCAATCTGTATCATTTAAATTACAGAAAATTTTGTCCCAAAATTTCATTTTTTCTCCTCCTCCTCATCCTCCTCCTCGCATCTGGATTGTTTCAGTAATGTCTGAGGGACCCAGACTAGCAAGATGTTTGTTCAGTACCGCACAAAGTGTAATTAAAAATAAACTCTTCTCTCCGCTGTAGTGTGTGCTTGGTAATATACTTATAACAAGAATAAGCTGAATTTGTTCTCACAGAAAGAAGACGGGTAGAAGAAGAGGAGGAAATGGAAAAGGTGAAAAAACTGGGGGAAATATCTGAGTGGCTCATTGTTAGACATTCGCCCCATGAAAGAGGGGTCCAGAGTTCAAGTCCCGCAAAGTCAATCGAGATATTGTTCAGTCTTCTCTTTCACTCATAATGTGTGCTACCCCCAGACGTGTTAGTTTGTGTGGATACATGTGCGACACGAAAATGTCTTGTGGGTAATTTTTTCTTAATTAATGAAGCAAAAGATTTGAGTCCAGGCAAAACTTGATTAGAATCTTCTAAACATCCACAATCTATTTGGTAAATACAGTTATTATTTACAAGGGATAGGGACATATCAACCACAAGAGAAGGAATATTAGTGTACACTCACTGCTTTACAACAAACATACACACTAAAGATCTGCAATGTGTATAGGGGATTTTTCTCTGAAGTGACAACATGTGTACAGAATATCTTGTCTTTAGACACGCGTGTCTGATAATGTTGATGATGTCTAACATCTAAGTGTAAACCCACTGTGTGATTCAGTCGTAGTGTTTAGTGTTGTGTGCTTCAATATATAGCGTTTGTGACTTCTATGCAGTTTTGCGTGGTTCGATCTTCAATCTTGTGTTATTTGCTTTTTTAGCGTTATGTGATTCGAGCTGTAGTGTTTTGTCAATTGATCTGTAGTGTTGTGTCACATGATCTGTAGTGTTGTGTCACATGATCTGTAGTGTTGTGTCACATGATCTGTAGTGTTGTGTCACATGATCTGTAGTGTTGTGTCACATGATCTGTAGTGCCTAGAAGGGAATGAGGGATAAATATAAAGATTTTTTTTTCTGCATGTGGGAAACCTTGGAAGATAAAATACTACAAATGTACTTGTTGGTCAATTAGGTGGCCTCTTTCTTTCAGTTTCATCATATTCATGGTTTTATAATGTGATTTAAATAGTCATTTTTTTACATTCTTTGATCCAAGACTCAGATTTTAATAGAATATCACCATGACCTGTAATACATGGGTAAATGGCACTAGTAAATACACAGATTAATAGTCAGTTGTTCTTTAACGTGATAGCAGCTGTTCTTTAACGTGATAGCTGCTGTTCTTTAACGTGATAGCTGTTCTTTAACGTGATAGCAGTTGTTCTTTAACGTGATAGCTGTTCTTTAACGTGATAGCAGCTGTTCTTTAACGTGATAGCTGTTCTTTAACGTGATAGCAGTTGTTCTTGAGCGTGATAGCAGCTGTTCTTGAGCGTGATAGCAGCTGTTCTTTAACGTGATAGCAGTTGTTCTTGAGCGTGATAGCAGTTGTTCGATAACGTGATAGCTGTTGTTAGATAACGTGATAGCTGTTGTTAGATAACGTGATAACTGTTTTATTTCTCCTGGTCATAAAGAACACAGCAAATATAAAAACCACTAACAAGATAAGAAATCAGAGTACACCTGTAACGTATTTATCACATTGCCCCTTATGTATAATACACTTAATAGGTATAAATAAATGTGTTTGGTGAATATAAATTAATTTAATGCAGTGAGTTTCTCTCCATTTTTGTGAGAAAATAAACTGCTTATGGCCATGCTTCTATTAGCTGATATCCCAGGTATTGTAAGTGCTAAATAGACAAAGCATTTTCTTAACTTAAAATTTACGTATTTCGTCTGTGAAGTGTCCAAGGTTATGCGAGACTGGCTCTGTTTCTCCGTGTGTCGCTAATTTACGAGAACTGTATGCAGGAAACTCTCTACTTTACAGAGCAGAATAAAACTCCTTCAGATCATCAGAGGAAGTACCCCCTCCCACACACACACACACACACAGACAAGTGTTTCGGCCCTATTAAACTCCTGGCATTCTAAACGGGGGGGGGGGGGGGGGGAGGGGGGTTCTGGGTAATGACTCCCTAGGGTCTTGTGAGGTATTGCTTCCCCTTCCGAATTAATTGGGGCGGGCATGGTCGTTTTCATATAGTCACCTGTAGATCCATTATTGGATCTGGATTGTTTCAGATTGTTGGGCAAATAAATTAGGAGAGAGGACGCGAAAGCTGGAGAGGTTGCTGGCCCTGGTGAAATTAGGCTAAGTACCATAGTTTGCCGACCCCTGAATAAACACGCTGTTAACATCACACATTCTGATTCTTCCTTCCTGGTGTCTATCTTTACAGTCCCACGTTCGCGTGTTATCCGTTTATACTGCACCCCCCACACACACACACAACGTTCTCTGTGTAGCTCTCTAGCTCTTAGTCACAGTTTCGGTGTGTTCCTGTCTCTACACGGCCCGTCAACAGCAAGATCTCATCCCGGAACTAAATCCTCAAACCCAACGCTTCAGAAACAACGTCCAAGTACCGAAACCTGCCTTAATTCACTGCACTGCTATTGACTATGGTGTCAGTATCGCCAAACATGACTCAAGCTTCAAATTCTCTAACTAAACGTATACTGAAAAAAAAGAATATTATAGATAACTGTATCATTATTTTTACTTGCATTTATTAACTCATATTTCATCTCTCTTCTTTTTTTTAGATTTAATGTTCTCTGATTTGTGATATTTTTCATGTCTAGTCCCATTCTAGTACTACACAATATGAACTGAAATATTTATAAAGCTAACATTCATAAGAGAAAACTGTATAAATTATAAGACAGTTAAACCTGAAATGTTCGATAAAATCACTGTACCAGCGACAATCTATTACGGGTTTTCCCGCTACAAGTTCGTGAAATTCCCAAGAACGGATTAACTTGAGTACAGCAACTGACTTGTTTACAGCTTTCTTTCACTGGGGATATTAAAATGGCTAGAACTAGCAAACAACTGACAGAAATATACGATCAATTATCTGTTGCATCATTTCCTACATTCAGGTAGGAGCTATTGTGAAAACAATAATATCTAATTCCAACATGAATATCATAGGAAGCTGTGACGTTTGATGGAATGTCTGCATACATCGCAAATCGTCATATTGTGCCACTGTTGTAAGTTACCGTTTATGAAATAACTCAGAGTATCTCAAGATACATGTACTGATATCAAACATCCAGCACGCGTGCAAGAAGTAAATGATTGTGAAATATTTGGAAAGTGATACATTCACAATGAAGAAGTTAGCTTCTTCTTACGTGATAGTAATGGTTATAGCTGCACTCGGCACCTTGGACTGCTGCTCAGGTAAGAATATTATCCTTATTATTATCCTTACCTTTATAATTCTGTATATTTACACCCAGGAAACTTGTTTATACCCAGCCAGTATGAAATCTCACTTTAGTTTTCTACAAATAATTCTTTCTTGTGTTCGACTATAATTGGTTTCATATCCAAGTTCTTGCTCATTTCCTGTACCATTTTCAACTTCCTCTGATAGACTTTCTCGTGTATTCTGTGAGATAGCAACGGTCATTACAGTTATTCTCTAACTCTCTTGGCTGATTCTCTGGACCTGTCTGATTTTAAGTCCTAGTCCCAATTTCTCTCTCATCATCATCATCATCATCATCAGGTGCCGTGCCGACTGGCGTTGGCTATTGTGTTTCTCCAGAGTACACGATCCTTCATGCAGGCCATCAGCTCAATTAGTGATCTCCTCTCATACCATCTCGTCAGATTGTCCAGTATCATTTCTCTTGGTCTTCCTCTTGATCTTCTTCCTTCTATTTTTCCTGTTGTTATAATATTTTCAATGCCCCCTCTTCTCATTGCATGTCCTATGAAAGTACATTGTCTCCCTCTTATCTTTTTGACAAGGTTTTTTGTCTCTCCAGCTCTTCTCCTACATTCTTCATTAGTTATTATTGCTGTCCAGGGGATTCGCAACATTCTTCTAGTAAACCACATTTCTGCTGCTTCCAGTGATTTTTGTGTAGATCTGCTTATTGTCCATGATTCACTTCCATATAACAAGATAGGTTCAATATAACTTTTTTAGAACTCGTTTCCAAACATTCATTGATAAGGATGTGTTGGATAATATGTTTCTCATTCTCTGAAATGCAGTCTTTGCTTGGCCTATTCTGTTCCTAATTTCTGTTCTGCATTTCCCATCTGAAGTTATTACTGCTCCAAGGTATTTGAATTTCTGCATCTGCTTTAGAATAGTTCCGTTTAATTTTATACTTCATGTTGGTGGATTCTGTTTCTTAGATATAACCATAGTCTCTGTCTTCTTTATGTTCAACGTAAGCCCTTTCTGTTCACTTTCTTTGGCGACTTTATCCCAGAAATTTTGCAGTTCTTGTTGGTTCTCAGCTATCAGTACTGTGTCGTCAGCATACCGAAGGTTGTTAATATTGTATCCTCCAATTTTTATGCCTGGTTCTGTGATGATCGTTCTTAGAATATTCTTGCTGTACAGAGAAAAAAGGTCTGGAGACAGTACACATCCTTGTCGTACCCCTTGTTTTATAGGTTGATATTTTCTAGTTCTATTTTCAACTCGAATTGCTGCTTCTTGCTGCCAGTATAGATGTTTTACAATCCTCAGGTCTTTGCCATCTATATTGATGTTTTCAAGCATTTTAATAATTTCATTATGTTTCATTTGTCGGATGCCTTGGTGTAATCAGTGAAGCATAAGTAGAGATATTTCTGTACTTCTAAAGCTCTTTCTGTTACTGTTCGTAAAGCATAAATGACATTATGTGTTCCTTTTCCTTCAACAAATCCAAACTGTTCATCTGCTATTTCCATTTTTATCTTTTTCCTTGCTCTTCTCAGAATGATTCTTAGAAGTAGCTTCGTTATGTGACATGAGAGGCTGATAGTCCGGAGGTCATCACATTCCTTTGCACCTGGTTTCTTTGGTAGTGCTATAAACATGGATTTAAGCAGGTCGCTGGGAATATAACCTCTGCTGTAAATGTCATTCAGTAACTTGGTTATTATTGTTATTCCTGTCTACTCTAGTGCCTCTATTTCTTCTATTATATTATCAGGTCCAGTCGCTTTTCCTTTCTTCATGTGTTTGATGGCATCTATGATTTTATCTTCAAGTATTGGTGGTCTATCACAGTTTTCAGTATCTGGTATTAATTCTGGTCTTTCTCCTCTATATAGCTCACCGATGTACTCTGTCCACCTGTCCACAATGTCTTCTTTTCCCATTAACATTTTACCTTCTTTTGATTTCAGGCATCCTGTGGTATATTTTGTTTTCTTGCCTGTGAGTTCACTAATTCGTTTCTGCATGTTTTTGCTTTCTCTATCTGCCTGCACTGTTCACTTAACAACACTTCCTTTGCTTCTCTGCACTTGAGTCTTATTTCTTTATTTATCTTGCTATATTTTTCTTGGTAATTTTTACTCTTCCTCCTCTTGTCCATCAGCTCTAAGATGTCGTCTGTCATCCATTTATTTTTAGATTCTTTTTTTTCGTGGTATTATCTCTTTAACAGTTTGGTGAATAGAATCTCTTAACATTTTCCATTGTTCATCTATACTATGTATCTTTGTTATTGCACTGTATCTATTTGTTATAATAACTTTGTATTGTTCTCGCAGTTCTTAGTCATTTTTAAGGAGTTCTGTATTCATCTTGATGTTTCTCACTTTATTACATGCTTTCTTTAGCTTTATTCTAATTTTTCCACAGAGTGGGTCATGGTCACTAATGCAGTCGGCTCCTGGCTTGGTTTTTTTTTTTGTCAGTAATGCATTGCGGAATCGTTTGTTGATTAACACGTAGTCTATCTGGTTAAAAGTCTTTTTATCTGTCTGCACCACGTTGCCAGTCTTCGAGGATGTTGTTTAAACCAGGTGTTTCCTACAACCATGCTATGTATTCTTGCCCATTCAATTAATTTACTACTTCTGTCATTCCTCTCCCCCAGTCCATAGTCACCAACGATGTTTGAAGTTCTTCCTTTACCAACTTTGGCATTAAAATCTCCCATGACTATGGTAACTTCATGTGACTTTGTGTGTTTTAGGGCTGTCTCTATGTTATTATAAAATAGCTGAACATATTCTTCAGAACCTTCAGATTTTGGAGTGTACACTCTTATAATATTTATGCTTATTGGTTGTCATTTCAGTTGGGCTAGCAGGACTCCGTCTGAGATGTTCAAATATCCTACAATTGTCCTTGTTTTTTGTCTGTCAAATATTATTCCTACTCCTCGTTCATGTTTCTCACTTCCTGAATATATTATTGTATATTTATCAGAGTTTATCTTCCCTGCACCTGTCCATCCAACGTCACATATGCTGATCTTCATCCTTTCCATTTCCATCTTTATATTTTCTAATTTTCCAGCCTGGAATAAAGTTCTAACATTCCATGTTGCTATTTTGAACTTGTTAGTTTTGCCACCAGTAGCTTGATGACGATCTGGCCTCACCTGTGGCTCGTGAGCTGCCCTACCAGACAAGGCTGTTCCAGAGGAACATCCATTAACGTCGTTCATGACAAATCTATTACTCTGAATATGCATAACTGCTCTTGGCAGCTACAACAGTGGTTTCCCTTTACCTTCCAGCGGTTTATGTACAGACTCTCCGCTAGCCTTTGGGCTCCCTGTCCTACCCGCAAGGCAGCGGGAGCGAGAGGTTTTAAGGCGCCTCTTACCTGCCTGGTATTCCCTTCACTGAGCAGCTGAGGCACTTTATATAAGCAGTAGAGCCACCTACTACCCCACCTCGCTCTCTGAGTCTACCGCCAGTTGATCCGCTCCTGCTTATTTGAACAACTCCTTATTCACAGGGATCCTCCATATCTGGAGGACTTTCACCATCCGCCACCTGTGACGCACTGGGTTGGAGATGGTCGCCCCAGCTTTACCCAGACTTTCTTTGTAGAAACATTTTAAAAAATAAATTGCAGGAGTATCTGGCGCTGTCAGGGTAAAGGATGCAAAGGAACACCTTTTATCATGCTCTGAAATATCTTGAGCTGAAATAAAATCAGTTGAAGGCATAAATTCTACACCACACAAAGATTTTTTTTATGAACGAATGCCCACGATTCAAAATCCATGAACCAGATTTCACATCTCATGGGCATATGACTTGAGTCTGTCATGTGGAACAGTGCATTTGAGATTTCATAAGATGTCTGCACGGTGGGTTCCCAGAGAACATAATAAATGTGAAGAAAGCACAGTCTGATGAACATTAATAAATAACAAATTAAAATCATAAAGTTTACACCATAATGTTTTCATGATTCTTTCTTGACATTCTTTGTAACATATATATATATATATATATATATATATATATATATATATATATACGGTAAACATCGAGATGGAGTAGGTATTATTATGTCAAATGTAGTAGCAAAGAGCCTTGTAGAATGGGAACCAGTGAACAGTCGTATAATAAGAGCACAATACAACCTAAGACATGGAAGAATGACAATAATACAGTGTTATGCACCCACGAACGATGCAGATGATGATGTGAAAGACGACTTCTATCACCAATTACAACAAATCATCAACAAAGTCTCTAAACACGACATCCTAATTGCTATGGGAGACTTCAACGCTAAGGTAGGGAAAGATAACACCGACGTTGAAAAAGTAATGGGGAAAGAAGGAACTGACATGCTTAATCAGAACGGAGAAATATTAATTGAAATTTGTTTAACAGAGGGCATGGTCATTGGAGTCACAATATTTCCACACAAAGAGATACATAAATATCGTGGATATCTCCAGATGATAGAACTAGAAACCAGATAGGTCATTTTTGTATTAGAAAGCACTACAGAACATCTGTGATAGATGTAAGGGCTTATAGGGGTGCAGATGTTAACAGTTATCACAATCTGTGTATAGGGAAAATAAAACTAAAATTGAAATGCCAGATAACCAGAGACTGAGATAACTGGGCTCAGGGACATAGATGATAGTTGTGCCAAAGTGATGAACTTACAGACTAGAAGAACTGGAGTTTTAGAAGTCAATGCTAGACGACTGTGGTTCACCTGCATATTACGGGAGGACATTCTATTGTTTATGTAAATTCCTGATGAAATGTTTGATGAAATGTCTACAGTATGCTATTAACGATATCGATAAAGAAGTGTCAATAAACTGTATATTGCACATATTGGCCGAAGAGACTTCCTCATATCACTGCATCTGTGTAAGTCGTCTTCGTGACCACGCGTTCTCTTCATTCGTGGACCAGTGAAGTTTCTTTTTGTTGGACCAGTGAAGTTTCTTTTTGTGTGACAAAGTTTTAAGGTATATGAAAATATACGAGCAATATAAACCTTATAGGAACACTTGAAGATAAACATTTTAGAATGATATTTGAAAATCAGGTAACATTAATTGGAATTAAGAATGAGACATTTGGATAACGTTAACTGGATACAAGTAGTGGTTATATTGTAAAGAAACATAAATTAAAAGACGTATTTAACTTTAAAACATATGATAACAGCATGGAGTCGGTTTGGGAGCGGGTTACGGCGACTATTATTTCAGTCTCTGTGTGGAGCTAAAAAGAAAAGGTCTGTAATACTTCTTTAGAAGACTCCACCACCATGAGGACTATGATAACCCCTGCCCTGTTAGCTAGGCTAGGGCTGTTATTCGAGGAACCAACGGAGAGGTGGGGTAGGGTCTTATTCCTCCATGGTTGTTTTCGCCACCCATGACTCTAGATTGTAGAATCTGATAGCGTCCCCCTCCCCACTCACTTTTTTTAGGAGATCAGAGAGATGTGTTGTAGGTCTATTTTCTGGAAAGGAGAGCAGCATTAAGGCAGCTGTGTAGGGTGCAAACCTGGGGCGCTTCCCAGCTGCCATCAAACATCGTCGTCTTGTGTTGTGGACAAAACGTTTAGCAGCTCCTCCATAATAACACTCGGCCACCCGTGTCCGCTTCGATCTGGGACCTCTTGCAACATTTTCAGTGGGAGAGTCTGGACCTTTGTCCGTACAGTCTCGATCTGACGCCAAGTAACTTTTCACCTCTTCCCAGCTCTCATGTAACATCCTTAGCCCCAATAATTAGTGTATAAGTATATAACTATACACGAAGCACTGCAGTAAAGCTGTGATACTAGAATGTATAAAACAGGAAAGTTTAATCTCGCTGTTTAGTTACACGTAACATTCTCTTCAATCATTACAGTACCTCTCCACAAAGTCCACCCCTTCTTACTTTTCAAACTTCCTCACAGCATCACTCTGCAACCCCTCTTCCCCAGTCATCTGTTTCAACTTCTCCTAGCTAGGTCAATATTGCATCACACACTCTCTCTCCCTTCCCCGGTTCCCCATCCACCACCTCCAGTTACAACCCACCGACCACATGTCACAGGTCTCTATTTAAAGTCTCCACGTTCTACTAAATCCATTCCTGACACACACCGCCGGACAAGCCACACCTTACAATTTACAGCTAAGTACTCTTTAGAAAAAAAATTTTTTTTAAAATTATTTTTATTTATTTATTTATTTGTTTATTTATTATTTATTTTTTTTTTATTATTATTTTTAAAAAATAATTTTAAATAGCATTCATGTGAATCCACACTTTATCTCCTCTCTCTATTTCTTCGTCCTGTATGTTTTTGTATGATTAAGGCTCATGCCGAAACGTTACAACTTTGTAATCGTTAAGTAATAAAGCTGGTCCTACTTTTTCCTGTTTTATACATTCTTTGTCCGTACAGTCTCGATCTGACGCCAAGTAATTTTCACCTCTTCCCAGCTCTCAAAGAACATCCTTGTGGCCAAAGATTTCAGAGTGACAGGGTGGCTCCATGTCCAGGATACCATATTTTGGGAGATAGGTACTGAAAAACGTGAACAACGCACAGACAAATTATTCAGTCTTCAAAGAGGCTTCCTCTTCTTCTTCTGATTCTTCTTCTTCTGTCCGAGCCATTAAGGTTCACCGCTGCAGATACAGTTCGTTTCCCTTCTTCTCTATTCCTAATCGTCTCTCTCCATTTGGTGACACCAATTTATTTTATATCCTCTTCTATGTTGTTTTTCCATCTCTGTCTTTGTCTACCCCTTGTCTTGTTTCCTTCATCTCTTGTGAAAACATAATTTTCGTTTGTCTGTTCTTTTCCATGCCCCAGCCAGCGTAGTATGCTCAGTTTCAAGACATTTATACTTCTCTGGGATTTAAATAAGCTGTTCAGTTCAGTGTTCTTTTCAGCCCTCCATTCTCCATTGGTGGTATCCTTAATGGGCCCAAATATTCTTCTTAGGATCTTATTCTCAAAGACCTGCAATTGCTGTTCATCTTTCTTTGTTGTACTCCACATTTCTGATCCATACGTGTGGCTGGTCTTATTATAGTTTTTTAGGTTGTTATTTTGAGGTTTTGCGACAAGATTTTGAATTTTAACAGGCGATGCAAGGCGACGTACATTTTATTCCCTATGTGTACTCTGTTTTTTTAATTTCCTCGCTTACTGTGTTGTTTTTGTTGAAGGTTGTGCCGAGATATTTGTATGATTTTGCTTTCCTAATGATCATTATCTCCAACATTTATATAATATGGGTCATTCTGCCTCTGGTCTCTTGATATCTTCATACACTCTGTCTTATCTTGTATAATGATCAAGCCCACTCTTAGTGCTACATATCTCAGGTGTATGCAGGTATCGATGACTTCTCGCGTAGTCGTCCCCCCCAACTAGGTTGATGTCATCAGCGTATCCTAATATTTTAGCTTGTTCTACTTTACTGCTTTCTTCCTTCACTTTTCTGATTATCTTTTCTAGTACTAGGTTGAATAGTAACGGAGATAATGTATCACCTTGTTTTAAACCAGTTCTTATAGAGAAGGGTTCTGTCTTTCTTCGTTTATACATTATTCTATTTTGTGCATCCTACACGCATATTCTGGACAAACTGATTAATGTATTAAGTAACTCAAATTCTGTCATAATTTTCCTATAGCTATCTACGCTGTCATAAGCTTTCTTGAAGTCAATGAAAATACGAGGGTTATACCGAAAGTCGTGAGCAAAAATGTTTTAAAAATCAGAATTTATAGATAGAGAAAGTACACATGTATCACCTTAAACAGCATCCTTTGCACTTCATGTAGAGTTCAATTATGTCATCATCATGTTTCACGTGACCACGCGGAGCATAAACAAAATGGCGTACGCTGAAGTTTCGTTTCGTCAACGTGCTGTTACTGAGTTCCTCGTTAAAGAGGAAATCCCCGCTGCTGAAATTCACCAAATACTTCAACTTGCTCGTGAAGATGTGTGTATGGGTCCTAGCAGTGTTAGGAGGTGGGTGAAACATTTCAAAGATGGAAACATGAGCATCCAAGATATGTCTCGCAGATGTCGCCTTCGAACTGCCTCCACTGATCGCAACGTAGAAAGGATTGACGACATCATTAAAGATGACAGACGTGTCACAGTATTTGAAATCGCTGTAAATCTTGGAATAGGACACAATGCAGTACAGGAAATGATTGAAACCCTAAGCTATAGAAAAGTTTGTGCCAGCTGGGTCCCACAGGAGAGAACGTCCAGAAAGCAGTGCGTCTGTGCCGTCGGTCAGCTGGAACGGAATTCTACCAGGAGGTTATTTTCAAACTTGCAGAGCGATTGGAAAAATATGTGCAGAGAAATGGAGATTATGTTGAAAAGTGAATAAAAAGATGAAATTAAGGTGATACATTTATATTTTCTCTATCTATAAATTCTGATTTTAAAAAAAAATGTTTGCTCACGACTTTCAGTATGACCATCGTATTATGTACTTCACAGCGACTACGTGCAAACAGTATGTGTCAGTCATGGAACAGTGTCAGTGTTTTGTGTGTATGTGTGTGTGTGTGTGTGTGTGTGTGTGTGTGTGTGTGTGTGTGTGTGTGTGGAGACAGTTTGCCAGGAGACATTTCTCAGTAGATAAAATAAAAATTCTTCGTCGTTTATCAACAAAGCACATACAATAGCAACAATGCGGAGAAGGGAATCACACGCAATAAATCATACTACTTAATACTGTTGTTGTTTTTTTTTTGTTGTTATTGTATAACAGCATGCATCCAAATGTAATATTTAACAGAATTATCCAGTGTTCGTGTGAGCTGATCAGGGCCTTATATATGCTGCCTACTTGTTGACCTATTTTCCTGAATGTATAGGTCAGGTTATCTCAGGTTCTTAGAGCAAGGTATAAACATGTAGAGAGGTTCTTAGAGCAGGTATACACATGTAGATAGGTTCTCAGCAAGGTAAATACATGTAGGTAGGTTCTCAGCAAAGTAAACACATGTAGGTAAGTTCTCAGCAAAGTAAACACATGTATGTAGGTTCTCAGCAAGGTAAACACATGTAGGGAGGTTCTCAGCAAAGTAAACACATGTAGGGAGGTTCTCTCAGCAAGGTAAACACATGTAGGTAGGTTCTCAGCAAGGTAAACACATGTAGGGAGGTTCTCAGCAAGGTAAACACATGTAGGTGGGTTCTCAGCAAGGAAAACACATGTAGGTAGGATCTCAGTAAGGTAAACACATGTAGGTAGGTTCTCAGCAAGGTAAACACATGTAGGAAGGTTCTCAGCTAGGTAAACACATGTAGGTAGGTTCTCAACAAGGTATACACATGTAGGTAGGTTCTCAGCAAGGTATACACATGTCATGTGTTACAGTAAGTGACTCCTCATTCAAATCTTGATCAGTTTTCTTCTCTCCAGTATCGAACATAAACATTCAAGAGAGTACACTTTCCTAGCTCTCTCAATCTTCACAGGTTCTATTAATCATCCCAAGCCACTCACACTGCAAATGATCTTGATTCCCTTTAATAGTCACTAAATCAAAATGTGTATGGTCAGGCCTTGCGTGTTAAACTAATACTCCCAACTAAAAGACACACAACTGACTGGTCACTGTGACTCGTCCTATCTTGGACTGCCTGTCGCCATCTTTGTTCCATCTAAAACTTATTGCAGGCGGCTTCCCGCAGATCTGAGTCTCATGTTGGTCAGTCGTATTTTGCTTAACAATCTTCAGCGCTTGTTATCACTAACCTTCTCGAGAATTCGTTGATAAATACCTTACATCACAGGTCTGACCTCAGCTTGTCTAACTGACACAACATTCTCGTGGCCACCCTGACTTTTTTTCCTCTCTCCCTAACCTATGACGTTATACTTCCTGCCAGTCGCATGTAATCACCCGACACTTTCATTCTTTCTCCTTAGATATGTGTGTCTAAGGAAATTGACACTTTCATTCTTTCTCCTTAGATATGTGTGTCTAAGGAAATAGACACTTTCATTCTTTCTTCTTAGATATGTGTGTCTAAGGAAATTGACACTTTCATTCTTTCTCCTTAGATATGTGTGTCTAAGGAAATTGACACTTTCATTCTTTCTCCTTAGATATGTGTGTCTAAGGAAATAGACACTTTCATTCCTTCTCCTTAGATATGTGTGTCTAAGGAAATTGACACTTTCATTCTTTCTCCTTAGATATGTGTGTCTAAGGAAATTGACATTTTCATTCTTTCTCCTTAGATATGTGTGTCTAAGGAAATAGTTTAGAACTGTTTTTCTGTAACACTGAACGCTCATATACTAAAGCTCTTAATATTTCCAGTGGAGTGAAATTTCATGAAGAATATTCCTCATTCACAATCCTATTGAACAAAACAAATGCTAAGAAATATATATGTGTGTGTGTGTTTCACAATAAGAAAATATATAGATGAACAAGAAGTACACTCAAGTCACACTAATAAATTGTTTCATCAATCTAATGTGTACACCAACTGTTGCAAAAATAAAAAGGTTTCAAAGTAATACTTATAATTAAAACTCCATGAACCGATTTAAAATAGAATGACCTGTGTGTATATATATGTGTGTGTGTGTGTGTGTATATATATATGTGTATATATATGTATATATA
The DNA here is from genome assembly GCA_009760885.1 of Achatina immaculata. Taxonomy (NCBI): domain Eukaryota; kingdom Metazoa; phylum Mollusca; class Gastropoda; order Stylommatophora; family Achatinidae; genus Lissachatina; species Lissachatina immaculata. The sequence goes on along the minus strand of CM019706.1, from coordinate 6,519,304 downwards.
CATATATATATATATATTCACTGAAGTCCAGCAAACTTATAACAGAGTTATAGAAACTTAAGTTGTCTGTCTCTGTTGCCTGTGTCTATTATTTTTTGTCTTGCTGCTATTGCAAAATTGCTTCTTTGTTGAGTTAATTTGCAAAAATCTGTTACTACATTATACACATAGCACTTAACAAAACATCCAGACACCAAACAACGATACAGCAGAACACCATCTACTACACTATACTACAACTGGGACCTGCAGCCAATCAACAACACCGACATTAAACATTCCAGAGAAAGACTGAACCAAGTCTACTGTTAGAACAAAGGTAGATAAAGGTGTATGGTGTAGTTTTACATAGTGGCAGAGGGAGTGAGTAATGTGAGAAAAACGAATAGAAAGTATGATAAAAACATACAGCATTTTCTCTGTTTCCTTCTTCTGAATGAGGCCATATTAAGATAAGTTCTTCGTTTAGTTATTTGTTTTTTTGTCTCATTTGTGTATGTAATCCTCGAAAAAAGGCTCACGCAGAAATATCGGATGTTGTATGTTTTTCATTTATACATTCTCATACTTTCTATTCGTTTTTTTCTCACTTTACTCACTCCCTCTGTCACTTTATAAAGCTACACCATACACCTCTATCTACCTTTATTATTTAAACCAGTTTTACTGCAGTCGCCATCCCTTTTATCTGTTAGAACAAACATTCAGTACAACATTTATTAATACACCAAAATGAAGGGTGATCAGATGAGGATGAGTATATACCCCGTCAGGCTGGAAAACAAAAACAACAAAGATTCCCGGCGTGAATTATTCGACGCCATGTGGTAAGAAAACTGTTACATTAGAACTACAACAAAAAGTACCTATTCACAAGACTCAACTCTACAAAGTGACGGAAACCCTTCAAAACAATTACCATCGTGAACTACTACACATTGGACTAAGCCCAAAATCTCACAAAAGTGTATGATCTAGATTTCTGGCACAAATCTTCAAAGATTAATCTATCAAGCACTATCTTCTACCAACAAACTGAACTGAAATCTATGACTGTCCCTACAATTCCTCCAAAAACTCTCGAAAACTACTAAAGAAAACCTGCCTGAAATTGCCCCTGAAAAAATCCTCAAAAAAAATCCTCAAACAAGAAAAATCTACTCTCTCTAAACAAAAATCCTCCTCTCTCCGTTTCAGTCCTGGGTGGTATTTATACCATAACTGTTCCCACTCACTTCTCATGTTGCACGCTTATTTCAGGGATTTTGTCCAAGTCCTTCAAAGCTAAGTCACCCTTTAACCTCCTAAACAAGAGTACTCACTCTGTTAATCAATTTACCGAGATACCAATTCTACTTATGTCCCGTCTATTTGGGATAAAATATAAAGCGTTTGTTTAGGTACTTTAACAATGTCTGCCAACAGCTTGGATATTCTGAGTTTGCTTTTCATCTTTTATTTCTGCCTTCGCCCTTTCTGCAGTTGTAGACAACATGGCATTACTTAGTTGATATCAAAACATTTAACATTAGTGAGATAACTTAAATAGTACACACGCCGCAGGTAAAAGGGGGAAGTGGATAAAGGTAATCAAGGCATCTTTGATCATTGTTATCTTTATTGTCATGCCGTTGTCCGTGTCTGAGTTCTTGCATGGTTTATCTTTAAACATGTTTTCATGTTAGAGAACACCTGACTTGTGATCCCTCATATAAAGGGATCTTTGCATTATAGGTAACTTTTTGTACAGTACACGGAACAGGAAAATAATGGCAGGGGAATTTTGTTTTTAAACTGGGCCACTAAGTATCTTGTACGAATGGCATTAACAGTGGTTATGTGACAGAATGTGACAATATATTTAGAATGTGGTGTCCAGTCCCATATGTGTGTTGAATTAACGTCCCTAAGTATGTGTATACAGTGTGATCGTTATTCAGTTTTGTCCCTTATATCAAGTACTTCTTGTAGTCCGTGTTTCTGTCCAGCGCGAGATTTTCGGAAGATAAGGGAGTTAGAGTACAGGTTGCTGGGGCAGTGTATGTTTGTATCTTGAGCTGTGTGTGTTTGTGAGGTTGTTGTACTGTCTAAAAATGTGAAACTGTATTGTGGAGTACAGGTCAATGATAGAATGATCATTTAGCTTTTGTAATAATGAAGTCAGGCCGACCAAGATTTGCTGTTGTTACTCACCCTAATTATACGTACTGGTCACCGCCTTTATTATCACCAAGTTCCGTTCTATAACCATCTTGTCTTGTTGCCAACACCATTCTTGATATTTGTATTGTGATGTATCGACAAGGGGAAGAGAAACTGGGCTAATCTGAAACATTGTATATCCACTTCAGACCTCATTAAAAACTCCTTCAACCTTGAGGCGCGTGTAACAAAAAACATGCACAATAATAAAATAGTGCGATTTAATAATGAAAGCTGTACAGAAATCATTTAAAAGCATGATTAAAGTATATTCTTTGTCCAAAAGAACAGATTAGCCCAGTTGTCATGAAGTTTAACATAAAAACTTGCCTCTTTATATGATACAAAATTCTAGGATTTGCTTTTATGTAGAAGGTGCTCTCTTGTTCATCCTTTTGTGTGTGTGAGTGGGGTTCTTTTTTGCTGCTGTAGTCTCTAACTGACTGTATTCCACGCTTGACTGCCTCTTTAGCTCCTCGTATTTCCTTTTCTGCGTCCGGCCGCAGTCTCCTCATTTTCCTCATTTAGCGGATCGCAGATAAGTTCTTTTGTGTATTTTTTATCTTTTGTCTTTTCTGATGTCCTTGATAAAGACATTTTCCTCTCGAAATATTGGGTTGTTATTGTTGTTGTTTTTCAAAAACATTTCATTATTCCTGCTCCTAACTTTACTTCCTTCTTCTGCCATTTTGTTTTAAAACTTTACCATACACCTTCATCAAAGTCTACTCTGCTGGATCGGTTTCACATCAGTTACTATGACATTTATCCTGCATTGTTCTGCAGGTAACAAGACCTGTTCTGTTGTAGTTCCTCGTCAACATTATTTAAATAAGTTTATGTAATTCTGAAATGAGAAGAGATGTAGGGGAGACAGAATGAAGGTCTGTAACAAACTTGTAATCGTTCAAGCAGATCTGGTATTTTATATGAAACAGAAAATGTTTAAGGATTTAACACAACAAACAAATAGAACCTATCACATCTATTAAAATGCAACACACATGTTACATAATGTCATACGTTAATATGTTATATTAGTGCACAATATTTTTATCACCGAGATAATGTAACAAATTTTAATGTCATTTTAATTTCATTCTTACTATTTATAGAAAAAATAAATTTCTTTACTCTCTTTTATCAAGGCCAACGAAGAGAGTTGTCATTTTCTATCTCCACACAAAACGTGCCTAAAGACAACTTTATTTTTGTTGGAGACGACGTAAAGTTGCTATGTAAAACAAACACTGCTAGCTCTACTATTGAGATTCGGAGATCTGATGACGGGAAGCAACTCGTCTCATCTCACGGGAGAGAACTCTCCCTCGATTATACGATCCAAGAAGTAAAATGCAATGATACTGGAACTTACGTGTGTGTTGTAGACAATGTGTGGAACAAAACACTGGAGTTTGGAGCTTATGACTGTAAGTTTTTTTTTAATATGTTCAAAAGAAAAACTGAAATTTCATGGTAAGATTTTTTTAATATGAGATTTACTTTTATGTGAAGAGATGTTTATGCCGTATTGAAATATAATCAATGCAACGGTGAGTACATAGCAGAATCATAGATAATCAGGAAGATTCAAACAGACAACGCCTTTTGGCTAAGATCAAAGTGTAGTTTTGCCCTCCGTAGTATCTAGACTTTGATCGTTATTTTGGAACAGAGGAGATGCCTGAGACCCGTCCTGCACATTGAATGCCAGGGATTTGGGGAGGGGGGGGGGGGGGGTCACACATCTCGTTACGGGTGGACCCGGTTTGCAGTACCATCGTGTCATGGCCTGTTGTTTTCGTCTGAAAAAAAAAGAGTGGGGATGGAAGAGAGGGAGAAATTGTGAAATTGAATAGGAATGTGTGTGTGTGTGTGTGTGAGAGAGAATGAATGAATGAATGAATGAATAATCTTTATTTTTCAAGGGTAAAGAATTGGGCACGCAGGCCCGTCTTACATTCTGCCCTTATTTAAAGAGAGAGAGAGAGGAGGTATAAGAAGGGGGGAAGTACACCTCAAGTATAGTGACATGTTCAGAAGACTTAGGTTAAACAGATGAAATCCAGAGTAAAGAGAAATATTTCCAACCATTCACCTTCCTCCTTTTATTTTGTGGCTTTCTTTTCTGGGGTTAGTTTCGTAAAATAGAGAAATTGGGAGGAATGAAGACAGAGAGAGAGAGAGAGAGAGTGAGAGAGAGAGAGAGAGAATGTGTGTGTGTGTAAATGTTACGGGAGTGAGTGAGTGAGCACGTAAATGAGCGAGAGAGTGGAATAGAGAGAGTGAATGTGTGAGAGGGATAGAGAGTGGATGGAAGAGAAGGAGAGAGTGAGAAAATACATTGGAATGTGAGTGAGAGAGGACGGAGCTATAAGAAAGAGGATGAGTGAAAAAAGTGAGTGAGTGAGTGAGTGAGTGAGTGAGTGAGTGAGTGAGTGAGTGAGTGAGAACTGAAACTAAATAAAAGTTTGTTGAGTTATGCTAAGTAGACTAAATGGAGTCATATTTTGTTTAGTTGTCAGTGAAAATTTTTCCGGTTGTTCATTATTTTAAAAAAGACAAAATATTTAAATATCATGATGGATGAAGATGTTGATCTAGAATTGGATAAATGTAATGATAAACGAATATTCTGATCCACTGGAACGAGATAAAAGAACAGCGTTACTCATTTTCTTAACCACAGACTATACACAAGGACTTGACCGCAGACTGTATACACAAGGACTTGACCGTAGACTGTATACACAAGGACTTGACCGTAGACTGTATACACAAGGACTTGACCGTAGACTGTATACACAAGGACTTGACAGCAGACTGTATACACAAGGACTTGACCGCAGAATGTATACACAAGGACTTGTCAGTAGACTGTATACACAAGGACTTGACCGCAGACTGTATACACGAGGACTTGACTGCAGGGTGTATACACAAGGACTTGACCATAGACTGTATACACAAGGACTTGACAGCAGTCTGTACACAAGGACTTGACAGCAGACTGTATACACAAGGACTTGACTGCAGAATGTATACACAAGGACTTGTCAGTAGACTGTATACACAAGGACTTGACCGCATACTGTATACACTAGGACTTGACTGCAGGGTGTATACACAAGGACTTGACCGTAGACTGTATACACAAGGATTGACCGCATACTGTATATACAAGGACTTAACCGCAGACTGTATACACAAGGACTTAACCGCAGACTGTATACACAAGGACTTGACCACAGACTGTATACACAAGGATTTGACCACAAACTGTATACACAAGGACTTGACCACAGACTGTATACACAAGGACTTGACCACAGACTGTACACACAAGGACTTGACCACAGACTGTATACACAAGAACTTGACCACAGACTGTATACACAAGGGCTTGACCGCAAAATGTATACACAAGGACTTGACCGCAAACTGTATACACAAGGACTTGACCGCAGAGTATATACAGGGACTTGACCACAGACTGTTTACACAAGGACTTGACCGCATATTGTTTACACGGGGACTTGACCGCAAACTGTATACACAATGACTTGACCTAGACTGTATACACAAGGACTTGACCACAGATTATATACACAAAGACTTGACTGCAGGCTGCATACACAAAGACTTGACTGAAGACTGTATACACAAAGACACAAGAAATTTTGATGATGACATAGATACAAAATAAGTAACGAAATGTGTTTAACATGAGAGAAAATGAGAAGTTCGAGGTATTAAAAAAAACACTTTGAAATATCTTCCTACCATCTGTGAAGTCGTATTGCAGCATTTTAACAGTGTGTTTTGGTGTTAAATATATAAAAATATCTCTATGTGCCTCTACGGCACGGTAGGATTACCTTTACTATATATATATGTTTTACTATATATATATATATATGTGAGTGTGTATAAGTTGTGGCTACTAACTTGTGCTAAACATATATGTAGACTGTGTCACGCTGTGGTTACTAACTTGTGCTAAACATATATGTAGACTGTGTCACGCTGTGGTTACTAACTTGTGCTAAACATATATGTAGACTGTGTCACGCTGTGGTGACTAACTTGTGCTAAACATATATGTAGACTGTGTCACGCTGTGGTGACTAACTTGTGCTAAACATATATGTAGACTGTGTCACGCTGTGGTGACTAACTTGTGATAATATATATGTAGACTGTGTCACGCTGTGGTGACTAACTTGTGCTAAACATATATGTAGACTGTGTCGCGCTGTGGTGACTAACTTGTGCTAAACATATATGTTGACTGTGTCACGCTGTGGTGACTAACTTGTGCTAAACATATATGTTGACTGTGTCACGCTGTGGTGACTAACTTGTGCTAAACATATATGTAGACTGTGTCACGCTGTGGTGACTAACTTGTGCTAAACATATATGTTGACTGTGTCACGCTGTGGTGACTAACTTTTAAATATGGAATAATAAGATGACGGACATTCCTGTGGGGATTTTCTCTTTACAGAACGAACCCAGGACATACATAAACTGGCATATAGGATTACCAAGCAACTTAGAAATATTTTTACACTCACAACCTTTTATTAGATGGAACATGATGATGATAAAGATGAATCGAACAGACAAAATATATCACGTGACGTCTCCAACAATACAGAAATCCATTACGAATAAGATTCTTGGCTTCTAGCTAGTTAATACTAAGTTAGCGCCATGAGAATGAAGGACCTTCATCTACCCACACTTTTCAAATTTACAGCTAACTACTAGCACAAGAAACATATCTAACACAGGTGACAAGTAACCTACATGCTCCATTCAGTCAAATTTCGAATGATCTAAGTTAAGACTTGTCTCACATCCAGATCACACAACAGACCTTTCACGAGCACAGCGTGAGCTGGAAGTCATGAACAAAACAATCTAGAAGATTCTACCATACATAAACAATCACGGTCATACCTCTAAAACTACGAGGTGTGTCTAAAAAAATCGGTGAATGGTCCGATAACTCAACGGCAACATAGGCCAGGTGCCTGGTCATGCACATGATTACCCAGAGACACGTCGAGAACGTCAGTCTAGCGTGGACTACACGTGACCGACAGGGTAAACCTACTGCGAGCAGCCGAACGTAGTCACTGTGAGAGGTAAGTAGTTATTAGAGCAACGAGTTAACATCAAGTTTCGCTACAAATTGGGGAAAACGGCGACAGAGACGCATGAAATCTTGATGCAAGTATATGAGACGGAAGCCGTGAGCAGATAATGTGTTTACGACTGGTTCATACACTTTGACGACGGGAAAGAAGCGACTGAGGATAAGCCACGTTCAGGTCGGCCGTCAACAAGCACAAACACAGACGTGATCAAGCGAGTGCGACAACTGCTGGCACGAGATCGGCGACTGGCTCTACGATAGATGCAAAGGAATTGCGCATTAACAAGGACATGGCGCATACCATCGCCCACGAATATTTGGGTAAGCGGAAATATCTTTCCGGTTTGTTCCGCACAAGCTGACAGAAGAACAGAAAACAAAAAGATGAAAACCTCTGGAGGTTCATTAGCTCGTGTGACCAGGATCCGTCCTTTCTGTGAACCATCGTCACAGGGGATAAGACCAGCTACCAGTTCGATCCGGATTCCAAGAGGCAATCGATGTTGTTACTTCAGAGTTATTTCAAGGGTTAGTTACCCTTGACCAAATGGTGTCATAATCTTTATGCTCTTTTGTCATAAAGTGAGCTGTCCTACAGGACGAGGCTGTTCCAAAGGAGCATTCGTTAACGTCGTTCATGACAAAACTTCGTTAATCATTTTTTGGCATTATGTCACAGCACTAATTTGCGCGAAATTAGAGCGAAAGATGTACCTCATCATACCACGGTTATTTAGAAGCAACTGTTTTAATATGGCGTGTGTGTGTTACTTGCGTCTACATGAAAAGAACAGCGGCAAGTTGTACGTTTTCTGTTTGGCTAATTCGTCCAATATTGAATCCCTGGATCCAGTTACTAGTATACACAGCTTTTCCTGAGAAATACTTTTTACCAGACACTTCAAGCATTTCTTCATGCACTTCTCTGTGCTCAGTCCTTTGGCCCACAGAAAACGCCCGCTCTGAGCTCTTCTCGTCGTGTCACACACGCGATATATTAAAACGATTGATGTTTAATAACTGTGGCGTGCTGGGACATACTTTTGGTTGTAATTCCACGCCTCATGGTGCTGCTACACAGCGCCAAGAAATGATCAATGAATGTTTAATTGTTTTCAGTCTGTGGGATCTGCGATTTATTTACTGACTTGCTCTCGTACGGTTAAAGCGATAATATCTGAATTCTTCAAATTGCTTTGCCTGCAGAGAAGCAATTATTCTTACTAAAGATGCACATCTCGTGGTTATTTGCTTTAATATAAATCTAGTCATCTTTATTTTAAGTCACATGTTTTGTTGATTCGCGAGACAGAACAAAAATAACAATTAATGTTATCTTCGAGTGAACTGTACATGTTTTTTTTTTCTGAACATATTAGGCCCACCTCGACCATGTGAAGTCGGTGATGTGAACAAGACTATTTTTGTTCGCCTACATCAAACAGTCCAGTTTTCCCTCTGTGTTCTCGCATATCCGGACATACAAGAAAACATAAAATTCAACAATACGCTCATTAGACAGAAACATATCGCAGACTGGACTTGGGACTATGAGAAGAGACCACTAAACACAGGAGCCAGTCAGATACACATCAATGTTTCTAATGTTACCATGGTTTCTGAGCTTTACGGAGTTCTGAACATCCGGGTGTTCAGTCGTAGTGGATTACAATATTATCTGGACTACAACATCTTCATACACCATCTTGGTAAGATTTAAACTTGAACTATACAACATTCATCGTTCTGTTATCATCACCGGTACTGTTTGTCTTCAGCAGGTGCATCATAAGAAACTAAAGTAACAACTTCTGTCTTTGGTTTGTAAATTGTTATACAAGAAGTTGTAAATAGATTAATAGCAACATATTTTTCCAGGCGTTATTTGATTATGTTGTGGTCATGCATTGTCTTTTTTTTTCACATACTCGAGGCTAGGGTTACATACATGCAGTAGAACAAGTTCCAGGTGAACGCGCTTGTGACTTGGAAGGGCGTCGCATGTTCCCCCCCACACATGGAGGGTATAACAGTAATTAAGAGACAAGGCCCAATGCTGCAGTCTTGGCTCAGGACTTCAGACCCGAGGAGGGACATGTGCAACCACAGCAGACTTAGAAGATGTGTACAACAGAATATCATTCAACTACCTAATGCGCATGCTTCTTAGACTAGCAGTACACCATCTGCGCATCAGATGGGACAGCTGCAGCCTTGTTTCAGAGAAAGATGGTTCTCGGATGTGGCAGTTTGTCTTCAGAGCTGATAACAATATGTCCAATATTGCGGGAATGTTTTCTGCTATTACCAGTCTTATTCAGTTGTGTACACGGTGACAATCACTGAACCACATCGTCTTTGGGAAGGGAGAGACTCTGTCATTTCTTATCTTATCTTATATCTTATATCCTTCCCGTGCCGTTAGACGTCACATAGGGCTCGCAAAGTAGTTCGCCAATTTTTCCTGTCTTCGGCGAGTCTTTCAACCTCAACAAAGGATTTTATGCCTGTTAACTTGGCCTCTCTTAATAATGTCCTCTTCAGAGTTTCACGCGGTCTGCCCCTTTTTCTTCGGCCTGTTGTGTTCCACTTGATAGCTTGTTTTGGGATTCTCTGCTCATTTCTTCTCATCAAGTGACCAACATATGTCCATCTCCTTTTCCTGATCACCCGTGAGACTGGTTGTTGTTCAGTCATCTGTCTTATCTCTGCATTGTTCTTGCTGTCATTTGCTGAAGATATTCTAGTATATTGACAGGGGAAGAGACAAATAACAAAAGCTCGAAAAAGTCTATCGACGATGAGGGTTATGGAGAAAAGTGAGAAAAGGCTAATAACACTTCTGTACCAGGGATTGGTCCTTGCACCCATCGAGTAAGCCCTAGCCATCCTCACTCTCAGCCCTGCTCAGATCGAAAATCTCGGAAGGGAACAAAATGGGGCCACGCGAATTGTCTTTGGATGTACAAAAGACGCTTCCTGTATAGCGATGAGATGACTCCTTGATCTCCCCACCAGAAATCAGGTGATCAAGATCTGGAAGGCGCGTGCTTACCTCAAGATAAGTGCAAACAAGGACCACCCATTGCACCAAGGGCTCTTCAAGATAAGTGCAGACAAGGAGCACCCAGTGCACCAAGACCTCCTCAAGATAAGTGCAGACAAGGAGCACCCAGTGCACCAAGACCTCCTCAAGATAAGTGCAGACAAGGAGCACCCAGTGCACTAAGAGCTCCTCAAGATACGTGCAGACATGGAGCACCCAGTGCACCAAGAGCTCCTCACGATAAGTGCAGACAAGGAGCACCAAGTGCACCAAGGGTTTACCTCAAGATAAGTACAGACAAGGAGCACCCAGTGCACCAAGGGCTTACCTCAAGATAAGTGCTAACAAGGAGCACCAAGTGCACCAAGTGCTCCTAAAGATAATTGCTGACAAGGAGCACCCAGTGCACCAATGGCTTCTCAAGATAAGTGCTGACAAGGAGCACCCAGTTCACCAAGAGCTCCTCAAGATAAGTGTAGACAAGGAGCACCCAGTGCACCAAGAGCTCCTCAAGATAAGTTCAGACAAGGAGCACCCAGTGCACCAAGACCTCCTCAAGATAAGTTCAGACAAGGAGCACCCAGTGCACCAAGGGTTTACCTCAAGATAAGTGCAGACAGGGAGCACCCAGTGCACCAAGGGCTTCTCAAGATAAGTGCTGACAAGGAGCACCCAGTGCACCAAGTGATCTTAAAGATAAGTGCTGACAAGGAGCACCCAGTGCACCAAGGGCTCCTCAAGATAAGTGCTGACAAGGAGCACCCAGTTCACCAAAGGCTCCTCAAAGAAAAGGATGACAGACTAAAGAAGGGCAAACCATGGATGATCATCGCAACAGTTAACATAATTTATGTTCTCTATGTTGTTCATAATTTGTAGTAACAGAGTTGCTGCTGTTTCTCTGATCAAGATTTGATATCTGACGCACAGATTAGACTATAGATCTATAATAAAAGCACAAATATTTGTAAAACACGTTCAGAATTTCTTGAGATTGTATTTTTATTTTAAATGTTAAGTTTCTGAGGATTCTTAAACTGATAATGTCTGTTCTATAACTACTGTAAGCTGCACCTGAATGCCCTAGAGAGGTCAATGTATCGGATGAAGGACAGAGTTACATCAGGTTGTCCTGGACACCTGGATCAGACGGAGGTGCCAATCAATATTTCCACGTATACAGCTCCGAGGATAACGTGACGTGGGACACATATGACGTCACACACGGGGAGACCACATTAAACGTCAGCGACCTCCAGGAAAACACAAGTTATTGTTTCAGAGTCGCGTCTTCAAATGACGTCAGGCCTGCAGTGAATGAATCTGTTTGTCAAAACACAATATGTGGCCATACACGTAAGTCCGCTTTCATTATTCCTTGCTTAGATATTTTATTCAATTTTACAGTGCTTAGGTTGACCGTTATTTTTCCTCTTTATTACAACTTTAGTATTTAGTTAAAGACTGCACCTTCTGCTTTCCTAACCTGTAGTAACAAATTGCACAAAATAACAAAATATTACTGTTATATTTATTTATGAACTAAATAACACTGGACAGTGACAACCTGACACTTCAAATATTTCGGACATATCAAAGGACTTAATACGATAATGAAAACCATAAGAGAGAGAGAGAGAGAAAGAGAAAATAACAGTCTCTTGTCCGCCGTTTTCACAGTCCACCCAGTCAAGCTAAATACAATTCTTCTCTTTATGCTGTCCACCAGTCTATATCTATGTTATCCACCAGTCTATATCTATGTTGTCCACCAGCCTGTATCTATGTTGTCCACCAGCCTGTATCTATGTTGTCCACCAGTCTATATCTATGTTGTCCACCAGTCTATACCTACGTTGTCCACCAGTCTATACCTACGTTGTCCACAAGTCTATATCTATGTTGTCCACCAGTCTATATCTATGTTGTCCACCAGCCTGTATCTATGTTGTCCACCAGTCTATATCTATGTTGTCCACCAGTCTATATCTATGTTGTCCACCAGTCTATATCTATGTTGTCCACCAGCCTGTATCTATGTTGTCGTCCTCCTACTCTTTGTTCCTTCAACTTTTACATGGGTTCTGGTTTTCATTGTTGTATAATAAATCTTGATACGACCTAAATATTTTAATTCTCTGGTTCTTGTGTTTTTCTCTTCTCAGTGTTAACTGATCTAGAACTTACTTTTGCTTTCTCTTTTGTCCACAGAATTAGTTCTGTTTTTCTGTACAAGCACTATGGTCTAGGAGCACAATGTTTAAGTCTTTTACATAAATATCTTGAACTTTTCTCAGAACTTCTTCAAAATATAATGAACAGATACTGTCAGCCGTAGCCACTTACTAGATGAGCGCATCACACATTTTACTATTTTTTTTTATCTTTAATCACAGATTTTTTTTATATAAACCAGTTCTGTCTCCGTCGTCTTATTTTAATTGAAAATTAGCTCATGACAAAAAAAGAAATTCTACGATCATTATTATTATTATTATTAATTTTATTTTGAGGAACAATATTTTAACAGGTTAGTTCTGTTTCTATTCTTATTGTAAAACAAAAGGTAGAGGTAAGCCTGTGATATCTTGGAGACACTCGGGGGGGGGGGGGGGGGGAGGATCTGATGATAGCACCAATATCTTACCTGAATAGGAGGACGTCTATCATTCTTGAAAAAGTAAAGTATCTAAAGAATCTGTGGAGAGGAACAGACAGAACTACAAAAATAAGATGTTTAAAGGCATGTATCTTTCCCATCGCAACATGTGCCTGTGAGACACTTAACAAAACAGCTGAGAAATGCATAAATTCCTTTGAATGTAACTGCTACAGAAGAGTTCTTCAAATATCATGGACACAATAAATGAACACATAGATATCCATACTACAAGAACTCGATATTGAAGAAGGCTGGATAGTAAAGAGGATTGAAGAGAGAAAATTTTAATATTTTGCACACATTAAACGTCATGATAATCTAGAGAAGACAGTCTTGGACGCGTACACAATGGGAAAAAGAAAGAGAGGAAGACCAAGGCGAAGATGGCTGCAAGACATCGTTGATAATCTGCTAATGGATGCATCAGCAGCAGGGCATCTTGCTTAAAACCGAGAGGCCTACAGGAGAGCTGTTAGGTAGGCAAAGTTCCGCAAAGGACATGCAAATGATTGAATGATTAATTGATTGATTGATTGATTGATTGATTGATTGTCAGGGTAGTACAGAATGATGTGGTCAGCGTCACACATAACCGCCCTTAGTTACTCAACTCTGAGAAAAATCAGTGAGACATTACAAGATGTTTCCAAGGTGCGGTGGTGTTCATCATATGGCAAGAAATCTTCATACACTGACTTAGTTTTCATCATGTGGCAAGAAATCTTCATACACTGACTTAGTTTTCATCATGTGGCAAGAAATCTTCATACACTGACTTAGTTTTCATCATCTGGCAAGAAATCTTCATACACTGACTTAGTTTTCATCATCTGGCAAGAAATCTTCATATACTGACTTAGTTTTCATCATGGATGAAATATGTATGAAATATTTATATGTGCTTTAGTTTATTGCTTGGTTGATGTAAGACTTTCTATCAAGTCTGTCACATCGTGATGTTGAAGACATTTCTGGGCATTATATTCAGCTTACAAATAGTAAACATTTATTTAACACTCAGCCAACCAGGTAAAACAGGTTGTAGGTTATCCTGTTACCTGTACAGAATGACTGCAGTTAGAAGAAATATCGCAAGGAACTGGACTCAGTGTGACGATATAAAACTATTTGGCTAAGAGAGCGACTTCCTCTCTTATTTAAGATTCACCTGGTCTCGTTCCTCTTCTACTCCTGGTGTAAAACCAGCCCCACTGTGCCTTGACCAGTTACCTTAAGTAACAATCTTTAACTCCCCTGGCACAATCAGGTTAACCCCCGTCCCCAACCCACGCATTGGGGGCCGGCGTATCCTAGTCAAGACCATAACTTGTAGATGTTTGGTCACTAGTCAGAATCATAAAGTGTGGAGGTTTGGTCCCTGGTCGGAATACATTAATGCCTGTTTGTTCGACCTACTGTCATACTGGCATGTGTCAGTCATAGAGACAGACAAGTTCATTACCACGCGTCTACTAGACTCATCTCTCCCTGGCGAGGCAAAGCGGTAAGCTCCAAGGGGAGCCAGTAACACGCAATAATTAGTGTATAAGTACGTAACTATACACGAAACACTGCAATAAAGCTGTGATACCAGAATGTATAAACTAGGAAAAAGTAGGAGCAGCTTTATTACTTAACGATTACAAAGTTGTGACGTTTCGGCGTGAGCCTTAATCATACAAAAACATACAGATTCATTAATTCATTAATGTACTATTAAATGTATTCACGTGAATCTATACTTTATCTCCTCTCTCTATTTCTTCGTCCTGTATGTTTTTGTATGATTAAGGCTCACGCCGAAACGTCACAACTTTGTAATCGTTAAGTAATAAACCTGCTCCTACTTTTTCCTAGTTTATACAAGAGGATCAGGTGCTAGTTTGATATATCTGGGTGACTGGATCGCCTTTAGCTTTCATTGAATTACCGACCTCGCCTGTGCATTAACCTTCAGTACACTCAGCCACCCCTGTCTTACAATACGAGCATATCACACATTTTACTATTTTTTATCTTTAATCACAGATTTTTTTTTTATATAAACTAGTTCTGTCTCAGTCGTTTTTTTTAATAGAAAATTAGCTAATGACAAAAAGAAATTCTACGATCATTATTATTATTATTATTATTAGTTTTTTTGAGGAACAATATTTTAACACGTTAGTTCTGTTTCTACTCTTATTGTAAAACAAAAAGTAGAGGTAAGCCTGTGATATCTTGGAGACACCCGGGGAATATGATGATAGCACCAATATTTTACTTGAAAAGGAGGACGTCTATCATTCTTCAAAAAGTAAAGCATCTAAAGAAGCTCTGCAGAGGAGCAGACAGAACTACAAAAATAAAATTTTTAAGGGCATGCATCTTTCCCATCGCAACATATGCCTGTGAGACCTGGACACTTAACAAAACAGCTGAGAAACATATAAATGCCTTTGAATGTAAATGCAACAGAAGAGTTCTTCAAATATCATGGACACAAAAAAGAACACATAGATATCCATACTACAAGAAGTTAATATTGAAGAAGTTTGGCTAATAAAGAGGATTAAAGAGAGAAAATTTAAATATTTTAGACACATTAAACGTCATGATAATCTAGAGAAGACAATCTTGGACGCGTACATAATGGGAAAAATAAAGAGAGGAAAACCAAGGCGAAAATGGCTTCAAGACATCGGTGATAATCTGCAAATAGATGCATCAGCGCCAGGCCATCTTGTTTACAACCGAGAGGCCTACAGGAGAGCTGTTAGGGAGGTAAATTTCCGCAAGGGACATGGAAATGATTGATTGACTGATTGATTGATTGATTGAATGTCAGGGTAGTACAGAATGATGTGGTTAGCGTCACACATGACCGCCCTTAGTTACTCAACTCTGAGAAAAATCAGTGAGACATTACAAGATGTTTCCAAGGTGCGATGATGTTCATCATCTGGCAAGAAATCTTCATATACTGACTTAGTTTTCATCATCTGGCAAGAAATCTTCATATACTAACTTAGTTTTCATCATCTGGCAAGAAATCTTCATATACTAACATAGTTTTCATCATCTGGCAAGAAATCTTCATATACTAACTTAGTTTTCATCATCTGGCAAGAAATCTTCATATACTAACTTAGTTTCCATCATATGGCAAGAAATCTTCATATACTAACTTAGTTTTCATCGTATGGCAAGAAATCTTCATATACTGACTTAGTTTTCATCATATGGCAAGAAATCTTCATATACTAACTTAGTTTTCATCATGGATATGTATGAAATATTTATATATGCTTTAGTTTATTGCTTGGTTGATGTAAGACTTTCTATCACGTCTGTCACGTCGTGATGTTGAAGACATTTCTGGGCATTATGTTCAGCTTACAAATAGTAAACATTTATTTAACACTCAGCCAACCAGGTAAAATAGGTTGTAGGTGATCCTGTTACCTGTACAGAATGACTGCAGTTAGAAGAAATATCGCAATGAATCGGACTCAGTGTGACGATATAAAACTATTTGGCTAAGAGAGTGACTTCCTCTCTTATTTAAGATTCACCTGGTCTCGTTCCGCTTCGACTCCTGGTGTAGAACCTGCCCCACTCTGCCTTGACCAGTCGTCTTAAGTAACAATCTTAAGTAACAACCTTTAACACCCCTGCTACAATCAGATTAACCCCCGTCCCCAAATCACACATTCGGGGGCAGGCGCATCCTGGTCAAGACCATAAAGTTTGGACGTTTGGTCCCTGGTCAGAAACATAAAGTGTGGACGTTTCGTCCCTGGTCATAACCATAAAATGTGCACGTTTGGTCCCTGGTCATAACCATAAAGTTTGGACGTTTGGTCCCTGGTCAGAACCATAAAGTGTGGACGTTTCGTCCCTGGTCATAACCATAAAGTGTGGACGTTTGGTCCTGATCAGAAACATAAAGTGTGGACATTTCGTCCCTGGTCAGAACCATAAAGTGTGGACGTTTGGTCCCTGGTAAGAACCATAAAGTGTGGACGTTTGGTCCCTGGTCAGAACCATAACGTGTGGACGTTTGGTCCCTGGTCAGAACCATAAAGTGTGGACGTTTGGTCTCTGATCAGAACCATAAAATGTGGACGTTTGGTCCCTGGTCAGAATACATTAATGCCTGTTTGTTCGACCTACTGTCATACTGGCATGTGTCAGTCACAGGGACAGACAAGCTCATTACCGCGCCTCTACTGGACCCATCTCTACCTGGCAAGGGAAAGTGGTAAGCTCTAAGAGGAGCCAGGTGCTAGTCTGCTATCTCTGGGTGACTGGATCGCCTTTAGCTGTCCTTGAATCACCGACCTCGCCTGTGCATTAACCTCCAGGACACTCAGCCACCCCTGTCTTAATACAATACGCACATTTCATACGTTTAAACAGAAACGTAAAGAGGATGTTTTAACATGTGAAATGATACTGCTAGCACAAGCTGTAAACAAATGGCTTTAAAATATGGATAGAAACTGGTTAAAACGTTTCATAAGAGATGCCTGCAAAAGATGTCACTCTTACTTCTATTTCTATTAGAGAACTTCTCTAAAACCTTTTTTTTTTATTTTCTACATTTCCACCTGAATTTTTTTTTCAAGTGTTAAATGCTCGCCCAGAATTCTGCTTCTAATCTTCTGAAATTATTACACTTATTATTTTTTAAATGACAACAGCCAGGCTAGCACCAGCCATTAGCCTCTCCCAACTTTAACAACGCCCCTTAAACAACCACTGCGGCCCCGTGCCACGAGTCTCATCAAGCTCCAGATTCTGGTCTTTAGACTGGAGGATACGGCCGCTGCTGGTCTTTAGACTGGAGGATACGGCCGCTGCTGGTCTTTAGACTGGAGGATACGGCCCCTGAGATCAGACACACACACAAAAAAAATCTTCTGGCCAGACCCAGTGAGAACCACTCAGAGTATGTAAATTTTGAGAAACAAAAAAATGGTTGTCAACAGTCACGTGATTTCTAGTATTTCCCAGTGATAGGTAACAAAAAGTTTACTTTTATTCATTTAGATGGTCATGACCCTGTGTCTTTAAATAACCTAACTATATATGTCTGGGTGTCTTCCACAGACTACTCAATCATCCAACAAAGCACGCCGTCGTCTGTGAACCTACCCCAGGATATCTATATAATAACCACAGTCTGCGCCGTCATCGTTGTACTCTCGGTGTTGCTGATAGCAGTTTTATGTAGGATGAAAGGTACACAGTTTTGTCACTATTTATTGTCTTATCTTGCCTTGTCTCCTTCCTCTTATATCTCTCTGTGTGGAGGGGGCAAACAAACGTCTTGATAGGTCTTGACAGTGTGTTTCATATAGAGGGATATTCAAGGTTTCTCTCACTCTATGACACCGTTTTCAACATCATACCACTATAAAGGTAAATGTATATCCAGTCCTGTCGTAGCACTAACATCATACCACTATCAAGGTAAATGTATATCCAGCCCTGTCGTAGCACTAACATCATACCACTATCAAGGTAAATGTATATCCAGCCCTGTCGTAGCACTAACATCATACCACTATCAAGGTAAATGTATATCCAGCCCTGTCGTAGCACTAAAGCGCCTAAAGGATATGATGTTC
Source organism: Achatina immaculata (assembly GCA_009760885.1). Lineage (NCBI taxonomy): Eukaryota > Metazoa > Mollusca > Gastropoda > Stylommatophora > Achatinidae > Lissachatina > Lissachatina immaculata. The sequence continues at coordinate 6,500,612 of CM019706.1, read as the reverse complement.
ATATTATCCTTCACCTATCAACACAAACTAGAAAGTGACGTTGTCAGCATCAGGTATGGCTGCCTCTACTTCCTTAGCTGCAAGAAAACCCAGTACCCATTTCTAGAGCATTGTGACTGGGCGTCTCTGGTCGAAATTGAACCATCGGCCTTCGTCACTAGAGGCTAGTGCACTAACCACTTCACCATTCAAGCATTCAGCTATTATCATGAACACTTTTATAACTAACTACCACCACTGTTACACTTGATCTTCGTTCTGATAACTGTTAACTCCATTTCTTCGGTAGATACAATATTATTTGTACAGTCAGTCTCTTGATTGTCCGCTTCTCTCTTGTCTGTTCCTCAGTGAGACCAGTAGCTGATGATGAACACTACAATGCAGGAAATAATCAGGGAGAAGAGCACCTGGAAGCATCGACGGGTAGCCCACCTGGAGGTCAGCAGTCGGTAAGTGAAAGCATTTTAGTCGTAAAAGTACCGAGAGGCCAGGATGGTATCACACAGGCCGGTATCACAAAGGCCGGTAATCAGGTGTTTTACGGCCTTTACTCTCATCCTGTACCACCTCCACAGAGAAACAATCTCCATCTTGCTCTGTCTCTAGTCTTGGCGGTTGACCTAACATTCCGGACAAAGGTTTCTTTTTAATCTCTCGAAGTTGTCCACTTACTTGTACCGTGCTCCTTATCTCTCCCTTCCCCGCTTTAAATACAGCTTTCAGAATGTTGTATTTGGTTTTATAATATCATCTACATACTAAAGTTGTGTGCTGAATGATTTTCATTATTTCTCTTGTCAGTTTCAGATATTCTGATATCACCCATCTTGATTAAACCGGCGACTATGCGTTATATCTGGCGATGGTTGGGACATGTGCTCCGAATGACTGACAACTCACTACCAAAAATAGCACTAAGATGGACACCACAGGGGAGCAGAAGTAAGGGTAGACCAAAAGAGACATGGAGAAGAACAACAGAAAGGATGTTGAGCAATAGAGGGCTCACCTGGGCAAGAGCAGAAAAAAAGGCGAAAGACAGGCATTTGTGGAAAACCCTTGCGGAAGCCCCATGTGCCCTGGGCACTTAAGGTTCAGAGAGAGAGAGAGAGAGAGATGCGTTATATATCCAGTATACATTCTGGCGGGTCTACATTTTATTTCCCATTATGTCATTATCTTATAGACAAAGACAAAGCATCGACATGAAGAAGTAGTGTGTCAGAGTATAACGATGTACAGGAGAGAAGTAAGGTGTATGGTGAAAGAATAAATAAAACGTAAGATTTGTTTCTTCCCATTTATCATTCATCATTTACTTACTTTTTTTTCTAGTACATGGAAGAAGAAATGTTCTACATTCATTCTAGAGAAGCATCGGATCCTTCTTTTCTGAAGTGTAATTTGCTGTGTTTTCCATTTGCAGGATTCTGGGCACTACATATCTCGTGAAGGTCTCAAGTATATCACAGTCAGTCACGTGATGGGCATGAGAAAAGCTTCTAATCTTCTGAAATTATTACACTTATTATTTTGTAAATGACAACAGCCAGGCTAGCACCAGCCATTAGCCTCTCCCAACTTTAACAACGCCCCTTAAACAACCACTTCTGCCCCGTGCCACGAGTCTCATCAAGCTCCAGATTCTGGTCTTTAGACTGGAGGATACGGCCGCTGCTGGTCTTTAGACTGGAGGATACGGCCGCTGCTGGTCTTTAGACTGGAGGATACGGCCGCTGCTGGTCTTTAGGCTGGAGGATACGGCCTCTGCTGGTCTTTAGACTGGAGAATATGGCCGCTGCTGGTCTTTAGACTGGAGAATATGGCCGCTGCTGGTCTTTAGACTGGAGGATACGGCCACTGCTGGTCTTTAGACTGGAGGATACGGCCGCTGCTGGTCTTTAGACTGGAGGATACGGCCGCTGCTGATATTTAGACTGGAGGATACGGCCGCTGCTGGTCTTTAGACTGGAGGATACGGCCGCTGCTGGTCTTTAGGCTGGAAGATATGTTCGCTGCTGGTCTTTAGACTGGAGGATACGGCCACTGCTGGTCTTTAGGCTGGAGGATACGGCCTCTGCTGGTCTTTAGGCTGGAGGATACGGCCTCTGCTGGTCTTTAGACTGGAGGATACGACAGCTGCTGGTCTTTAGACTGGAGGATACGACCGCTGCTGGTCTTTAGACTGGAGGATACGACAGCTGCTGGTCTTTAGACTGGAGAATATGGCCGCTGCTGGTCTTTAGACTGGAAGATACGGCCGCTGCTGGTCTTTAGGATGGAGGATACGGCCTCTGCTGGTCTTTAGGATGGAAGATACGATCGCTGCTGGTCTTTAGGATGGAGGATACGACCGCTGCTGGTCTTTAGGATGGAGGATACGGCCTCTGCTGGTCTTTAGGATGGATGATACGACCGCTGCTGGTCTTTAGGATGGAGGATACGACCGCTGCTGGTCTTTAGGATGGAAGATACGGCCTCTGCTGGTCTTTAGGATGGAAGATACGACCGCTGCTGGTCTTTAGGATGGAGGATACGGCCGCTGCTTGTCTTTAGGATGGAGTATACGGCCGCTGAGATCAGACAAAAAAAATCTTCTGGCCAGACCCAGTGAGAACCACTCAGAGTATGTACATTTTGAGAAACAAGAAAATGATTGTCAAGCTGTCATGTGATTTCTAGTATTTCCCAGTGATAAGTAACAAAAAGTTTACTTTTATTCATTTAGATGGTCATGACCCTGTGTCTTTAAGTAACCTAACTATATATGTCTGGGTGTCTTCCACAGACTGCTCACTCATTCAACAAAGCACGCCGTCTGAGAACCTACCCCATCAATTCTATATAATAACCACAGTCTGCGCCGTCATCGTTGCACTCTCGGTGTTGCTGATAGCAGTTTTATGTAGGATGAAAGGTACACAGTTTTGTCACTATGTCTTGTCTTATCTTGTCTTGTCTCCTTCCTCTTATATCTCTCTGTGTTGAAGGGACAAACAGACGTCTTGATAGGGCTTGGTAGTGTGCTTCATATAGAAGGATGTTTACAGTTTATGTAGTTTCTGTCACTATATGACACCATTTTCAACATCATACCACTATCAAGGTAAATGTATATCCAGCCCTGTCGTAGCACTAACATCATACCACTATCAAGGTAAATGTATATCTAGCCCTGCCATAGCACTAACATCATACCACTATCAAGGTAAATGTATATCTAGCCCTGCCATAGCACTAACATCATACCACTATCAAGGTAAATGTATATCCAGCCCTGTCGTAGCACTAACATCATACCACTATCAAGGTAAATGTATATCCAGCCCTGCCACAGCACTAACATCATACCACTATCAAGGTAAATGTATATCTAGCCCTGTGGTAGCACTAACATCATACCACTATCAAGGTAAATGTATATCTAGCCCTGTGATAGCACTAACATCGTACCACTATCAAGGTAAATGTATATCCAGCACTGTCATAGCACTAAAGCACCTAAAGGATATGATGTTAATGTTCATATTATCTTTCACCTGTCAGCACAAACTAGAAGATGATGTTGTCAGCATCAGATCTGACTGCCTTTACTTCCTTAGCTGCAAGAAAACCAGGTACCCATTTCTAGAGCATTGTGACTGGGGGCCTCTGGTCGGAATTGAACCATCGGCCTTCGTCACTAGAGGCTAGTGCACTAACCACTTCACCATTCAAGCATTCAGCTATTATCATCTCAGTATTCAGAACACTTTTACAACTAACTACCAACACTGTTACTCTTGATCTTCGTTCTGATAACTGTTAATTCCACTTCTTCGGTAGATACATTATTTGTACAGTCAGTCTCTTGATTGTCCGCTTCTCTCTTGTCTGTTCCTCAGTGAGACCAGTAGCTGATGATGAACACTACAACGCAGGAAATAATCAGAGAGAAAAGCACCTGGAAGCATCGACGGGTAGCCCACCTGGAGGTCAGCAGTCGGTAAGTGAAAGCATTTTAGTCGTAAAAGTACCGAGAGGCCAGGATGGTATCACACAGGCCGGTAATCAGGTGTTTTACGGCCTTTACTCTCATCCTGTACCACCTCCACAGAGAAACAATCTCCATCTTGCTCTGTCTCTAGTCTTGGCGGTTGACCTAACATTCTGGACAAAGGTTTCTTTTTAATTTCTCGAAGTTGTCCACTTACTTGTACCGTGCTCGTTATCTCGCCCTTCCCCGCTTTAAATACAGCTTTCAGAATGTTGTATTTAGTTTTATAATATCATCTACATACTAAAGTTGTATGCTGAAAGATTTTCATTATTTCTCTTGTCAGTTTCAGATATTCTGATATCAGCCATCTTGTTTAAACCGGAGACTATGCATTATACATCCAGTATGTATACACTTCTGGCGGCTCTACATTTTATTTCCCATTATGTCATTATCTTATAGACAAAGACAAAGCATCGACATGAAGAAGTAGTGTGTCAGAGTATAACGATGTACAGGAGAGAAGTAGGGTGTATGGTGAAAGAATAAATAAAAAGTAAGATTTGTTTATTCCCATTTATCATGCATTATTTACTTACTTTTTTTCTAGTACACAGAAGAATAAAAACTACGAGGTGTGTCTAAAAAAATCTGTCAATGGTCCGATAACTCAACGGCAACATAGGCCAGGTGCCTGGTCATGCACATGATTACCCAGAGACACGTGGAGAACGTCCCTCTAGCGTGGACTACACGTGACCGACAGGGTAAACCTACTGCGAGCAGTCGAACGTAGTCAGTGTGAGAGGTAAGCAGAAGTGCATTGAAGCAACGAGTGAACATCAAATTTCGCTACAAATTGGGGAAAACGGCGACGGAGAAGCAAGAAATGTTGGTGCAAGTATATGAGACAGAAGCCGTGAGCAGAAAATGTGTTTACGACTGGTTCATACGCTTTGACGACGGGAAAGAAGCGACTGAGGATGAGCCACGTTCGGGTCGGCCGTCAACAAGCACAAACACAGACGTGATCGAGCGAGTATGACAGAAAAGATAGACAAAAGTTCATATGTGACGTCACTTGATAGATATAATATTGTTGTTGTTGTTCGTCCATCGTCTTCGATGATGATCACAGCTTCATCTTGGTCTAAATAGGGTGAGGTGTAAGGTGTGTCCGTGCGTGACCAACTAGCCCTATGCGAGCATTTAAAATTTGCCACACACGGAGCATGCATGTCCAGATTCAGTTGTGGGTGCTTGTCCTGCCTTGGCTTTTCGCATTGCGCGTTTCTACTGGGCATTTTCGGTTCTTGAGCGCTCAGCTCTCTGTGCACCCAGGGTGGTCCATGATGGGCGGACTTGTGCTTTGGGCTTCGAGGAGTTGGTGTCTATCCCGAAGGTATTGAGTGAGGTTTTGAGCGTATTCTTGTATCGCTTTTCTCCCCTCCTGCTTTCCGTTTTCCATTCAGAAGTTCCCAATAAGAGAGTCGTTTGGGACGTCGAGTGATACTCATTCTGACCACGTGCCCTGTTCAACGGACTTGCGCCTTTTGAAACATTATGTAGAAGCTTGGTATTTTAGCTCTTGTGAGGACATCAGTATCAAGATATATATATATATATATATATATATATATATATATATATATATATATATATATATATATATATATATATATATATTTTCATGGTGTTTTTAAAATCTCACTACATTTTCTACGAAAAAAAATGAAGTAAATGACGTCATCACAAAATATGCTAAAAAAAGTCCTTTAATTAGTTACAATAGTGACTGCAATGATACAACGCTGTTTTGGGTTAGCTGGAATGTATCACTGAAATATTCATTATAACAGGTGTTGGAAATGTCCACCATGGGCTTCAAGACATGACTGTACACGTCTCTTCATATTGTCAAATATCTTGTGCAACGTGTCTGTTGTTATTTCTTGAATGGTAATTCTGATTGCTTCTTTCAGTTCCTCAATTGTGTGTACGTTATTTTGTAAACATTTCCTTTCAAGAAACCCCATAGATAATAATCTAATGGATTTAGATCTGGAGAAAGAGTAGGCCAAATTCCCCGAGATATTATGTGATTTTCGAACATGTCTTCAAAAAAACCGTGTGTTGCTCTAGCTGTGTGTGCAGTTGCACCATCTTGCTTGAACCACGCTTCTTCAATTTCACGTTCATTCAGCTGTTGTAAAAAAGGTTGCAGAATGTCAGTAAGATACCGATTCGCATTTATAGTGTTGTTGAAGAAAATTGGTCCAATTAAACGTTTTCTACTGACGGCACACCATACCCCAATTTTCGCATCGTGTAGCGGCGCTTCATGAAATACATTGGGATTAACACTGCTACAAATACGATTATTTTGGCTGTTAACGTATCCAGATAAATGAAACCATGCCTCATCAGAGAAGAATGTTAAATCGAAAACCGACTCGTCTTCTTCAGCTAAATATGCTTGAAACCACTTGGAACAGTTGACTCTGGATTGATTGTCACACTCTTTTAGTTCAGACACAGCAGAAATCTTGTATGGATGAAAATGTAACCGATGTTTAAGAATTGTGTGTACTGTGCTCAGTGATACGTTCACTTCTTGCGAAATTTTCCTTAAGGACTTGCATGGACTTTTCCGGATTCTGTCTTATGTATCTAGACATTTTTCTTCAGACACATCAGGCCCACCAGACCGCACAGCACCTTCCACAGTTCCCGTATCATGAATCGTATTCAACAAATGTCTAACCGTAGTGCGATGAAGAGGTTGTTTATCAGGAAATTTTTGCTATAAAACTTTGAACAACCATCCGTGTGCATTGACCGCCATTTCGAAACACTTGTTCAACCAAAAAAAACTTTCCTCCGTTGATAACACCATTCTGTCTTGAGTGCAAAAAATTACTCCAGCAGATGGCAACCATTCACTGCATTTTTCTTCACGATTGATTGTGTAGCACAGTTTTATGACGTCATTTTCTTCATTTTTACACAGAAAGTGCAGTGAGACTTTAAAACACCATATATATATATATATATATATATATATATGTATGTATATATATTGAAATAACCTTAAAATGAAACAAAACCATAGAGAAACATTACATCTGGTTATTAAAACCCAGAAATTTGAAATCCCTGAGAAGGAGCAAGAAATTATTGGTAATAATTGTTCTGACTTGGACTTTTCCATCCCATGGTTTACATGTTCTCACTTATTTGTTTATTTAGTGCGGTAACATGGAATGTGCATTTTTTTTGTTGTTTTCGAGTTTTCTTTTATCTCCGTACACCATGAGGCAGTTTGTGTTTTCAGACTTCTTTCCATGCACTGTAGGTTAGGCAGCTTCTTCTATGTTATATTTCGTGAAATACTGAAAGGTGTGAAGGAATCAATGTCTGTTGATACAATGTGAAGGAATCAATGTCTGTTGAGACAATGTGGAGGAATCAATGTCTGTTGAGACAATGTGAAGGAATGAATGTCTGTTGAGACAATGTGAAGGAATCCATGTCTGTTGAGACAATGTGAAGGAATCAATGTCTGTTGAGACAGTGTGAAGGAATCAATGTCTGCTGAGACAACCTCTCCCTTGTCAAAGACGAGTAACAAGATAAATGACGACTGCGGTAAAACTGGTTCTGGTGATAAAAGTAGACGGAGGTGGATGGTTTGGCTGTACAAAAAAAAAACAGAAAGAATGAAGAAAGTTGCCAGTAGAAAGAGTGACAGAAAATAAATAAGTACCAATGAGAACATTCATCAATCCAATAGTTCGGTAAAATGCATTTTACAGTGATCATGTACATAAAATAAAAACAGCAAATAAAGAGACGAAAAATGACGAAAAATAAAGCACTTAGGTCTGTGGTATCCTCCTTGTAAGAAAAATGGGCTCAAATTGGGCCTAGAAAGGTGTTGGTTAGCTCGAAGTAGAAGCAGGCGATTTGTTGAGAAACTAGATAAAGTTTGGACGTTTCGTCCCTGGTCAGAACCATAAAATGTGGACGTTTCGTCCCTGGTCAGAACCATAAAATGTGGACGTTTCGTCCCTGGTCAGAACCATAAAATGTGGACGTTTCGTCCCTGGTCAGAACCATAAAGTGTGGACGTTTCGTCCCTGGTCAGAACCATAAAGTTTGGACGTTAGGTCCCTGGTCAGAACCATAAAGTTTGGACGTTAGGTCCCTGGTCAGAACCATAAAATGTGGACGTTTCGTCCCTGGTCAGAATACATTAATGCCTGTTTGTTCGACCTACTGTCATACTGGCATGTGTCAGTCACAGGGACAGACAAGTTCATTACCACGCCTCTACTAGACCCATCTCTACCTGGCAAGGCAAAGTGGTAAGCTCTAAGAGGAGCCATGTGCTAGTTTGCTATCTCTGGGTGACTGGATCGCCTTTAGCTGTCCTTGAATCACCGACCTCGCCTGTGCATTAACCTTCAGTACACTCAGCCACCCCTGTCTTACAATACAATACCTACATTTCATACGTTTAAACAGAAATGTAAAGAAGTTTTTAACATGGGAAATGATACTGCTAGCATAAGCTGTAAACAAATGGCTTTAAAACATGGATAGAAACTGGTTAAAACGTTTCATAAGAGATGCCTGCAAAAGGTGTCACTCTTACTTCTATTTCTATTAGAGAACTTCTCTAAAACCTTTTTTTTTTATATTTTCTACATTTCCACCTGAATTTTTTTTCAAGTGTTAAATGCTCGCCCAGAATTCTGCTTCTAATCTTCTGAAATTATTACACTTATTATTTTTTAAATGATAACAGCCAGGCTAGCACCAGCCATTAGCCTCTCCCAACTTTAACAATGCCCCTTAAACAACCACTTCTGCCCCGTGCCACGAGTCTCATCAAGCTCCAGATTCTGGTCTTCAGACTGGAGGATACGGCCGCTGCTGGTCTTTAGACTGGAGTATACGGCCGCTGATGGTCTTTAGGATGGAGGATACGGCCGCTGAGATCAGACCCAAAAAAATCTTCTGGCCAGACCCAGTGAGAAGCACTCAGAGTATGTACATTTTGAGAAACAAAAAAATGGTTGTCAAGCAGTCATGTGATTTCTATTATTTCCCAGTGTTACGTAACAAAAAGTTTACTTTTATTCATTTAGATGATCATGATCCCGTGTCTTTAAATAACCTAACTATATATGTCTGGGTGTCTTCCACAGACTACTCACTCATTCAACAAAGCACGTCGTCTGTGAACCTACCCCATCAATTCTATATAATAACCACAGTCTGCGCCGTCATCGTTGCACTCTCGGTGTTGCTGATAGCAGTTTTATGTAGGATGAAAGGTACACAGTTTTGTCACTATGTCTTGTCTTATCTTGTCTTGTCTCCTTCCTCTTATATCTCTCTGTGTTGAGGGGGCACATAGACGTCATGATAGGGCTTGGCAGTGTGCTTCATATAGAGGGATGTTTAAGGTTTCTGTAGTTTCTGTCACTATATGACACCATTTTCAACATCATACCACTATCAAGGTAAATGTATATCCAATCCTATCGTAGCACTAACATCATACCACTATCAAGGTAAATGTATATCCAATCCTATCGTAGCACTAACATCATACCACTATCAAGGTAAATATATATCCAACCTTGTCGTAGCACTAACATCATACCACTATCAAGGTAAATATATATCCAGCCCTGCCATAGCACTAACATCATACCACTATCAAGGTAAATATATATCCAACCTTGTCGTAGCACTAACATCATACCACTATCAAGGTAAATATATATCCAACCTTGTCGTAGCACTAACATCATACCACTATCAAGGTAAATATATATCCAACCTTGTCGTAGCACTAACATCATACCACTATCAAGGTAAATGTATATCCAGCACTGTCATAGCACTAAAGCACCTAAAGGATATGATGTTAATGTTCATATTATCTTTAACCTGTCAGCACAAACTAGAAGGTGACGTTGTCAGCATCAGGTCTGACTGCCTCTACTTCCTTAGCTGCGAGAAAACCAGGTACCCATTTCTAGAGCATTGTGACTGGGGGCCTCTGGTCGGAATTGAACCATCGGCCTTCGTCACTAGAGGCTAGTGCACTAACCACTTTCCCATTCAAGCATTTATTCAACTATTATCATCTCAGTATTCAGAACACTTTTATAACTAACTACTAACACTGTTACACTTGATCTTTGTTCTGATAACTGTTAAATCCACTTCTTTGGTAGATACAATATTATTTGAACAGTCAGTCTCTTGATTGTCCGCTTCTCTCTTGTCTGTTCCTCAGTGAGACCAGTAGCTGATGATGAACACTACAAGGCAGGAAATAATCAGGGAGAGGAGCACCTGGAAGCATCGACGGGTAGCCCACCTGTAGGTCAGCAGTCGGTAAGTGAAAGCATTTTAGTCGTAAAAGTACCGTGAGGCCAGGATGGTATCACATAGGCCGGTAATCAGGTGTTTTACGGCCTTTACTCTCATCCTGTAGCACCTCCACAGAGAAACAATCTCCATCTTGGTATGTCTCTAGCCTTGGCGGTTGACCTAACTTCCAGACAGAGGTTTCTTTTTAATTTCTCGAAGTTGTCCACTTACTTGTACCATGCTCGTTATCTCTCCCTTCCCCGCTTTAAATACAGCTTTCAGAATGTTGTATTTGGTTTTATAATATCATCTACATACTAAAGTTGTGTGCTGAAAGATTTTCATTATTTCTCTTGTCAGTTTCAGATATTCTGATATCAGCCATCTTGTTTAAACCGGTGACTATGCGTTATATGTCCAGTATGTATACACTTCTGGCGGGTCTACATTTTATTTGCCATTATGTCATTATATTATAGACAAAGACAAAGCATCGACACGAAGAAGTAGTGTGTCAGAGTATAAGGATGTACAGGAGAGAAGTAGGGCGTATGGTGAAAGAATAAATAAAAAGTAAGATTTGTTTCTTCCCATTTATCATGCATTATTTACTTACTTTTTTTCTAGTACACGGAAGAATAAAAACTACGAGGTGTGTCTAAAAAAAATCGGTGAATGGTCCGATAACTCAACGGCAACATAGGCCAGGTGCCTGGTCATGCACATGATTACCCAGAGACACGTCGAGAACGACCATCTAGCGTGGACTACACGTGACCGACAGGGTAAACCTACTGCGGGCAGTCGAACGTAGTCAGTGTGAGAGGTAAGCAGAAGTGCATTGAAGCAACGAGTGAACATCAAGTTTCGCTACAAATTGGGGAAAACGGCGACGGAGAAGCAAGAAATGTTGGTGCAAGTATATGATACGGAAGCCGTGAGCAGAAAATGTGTTTACGACTGGTTCATACGCTTTGACGACGGGAAAGAAGCGACTGAGGATGAGCCACGTTCGGGTCGGCCGTCAACAAGCACAAACACAGACGCGATCGAGCGAGTGCGACAGAAAAGATAGACAAAAGTACATATGTAACGTCACTTGATCGATATAATATTGTTGGTGTTGTTCGTCCATCGTCTTTGATAATGACCACAGCTTCATCTTGGTCTAAATAGGGTGAGATGTAAGATGTGCCCATGCGTGACCAACTAACCCTATGCGAGCGTTTAAAATTTGCCACACACGGAGCATGCATGTCCAGATTCAGTTGTGGGTGCTTGTCTGCCTTGGCTTTTCGCATTGCGCGTTTCTGCTGGGCACTTTCGGTTCTTGAGCGCTCAGCTCTCTGTGCACCCAGGGTGGTCCATGATGGGCGGACTTGTGCTTTGGGCTTCCAGGAGTTTGTGTCTATCCCGAAGGTCTTGAGTGAGGTTTTGAGTGTATCCTTGTATCGCCTTTTTCCCCTCCTGCTTTCCGTTTTCCATTCAGAAGTTCCCTATAAGAGAGTCGTTTGGGATGTCGAGTGATACTCATTCTGACCACGTGCCCTGTCCAACGGATTTACGCCTTTTGAAGCATTATGTAGACGCTTGGAATTTTAGCTTTTGTGAGGACATCAGTATCAAGATATATATATATATATATATATATATTCTCATGGTGTTATTAAAGTCTCACTATATTTTCTACGAAAAAAAGATGAAGTAAATGACGTCATCACAAAATATGCTAAAAAAGTCATTCAATTAGTCACAATAGTGACTGCAATGATGCAACGCTGTTTTGGGTTGGCTGGAATGTACCACTGAAATATTCATTATAACAGGTGTTGGAAATGTCCACCACGGGCTTCAAGACATGACTGTACACGTTTCTTCATATTGTCAAATACCTTGTGCAAGGTGTCTGTTGTTATTTCTTGAATGGTAATTCTGATTGCTTCTTTCAGTTCCTCAATTGTTTGTACGTTATTTTTGTAAATATTTCCTTTCAAGAAACCCCATAGATAATAATCTAATGGATTTAGATCTGGAGAAAGAGTAGGCCAAATTCCACGAAATATTATGTGATTTTCGAAAATATCTTCCAAAACACCGTGTGTTGCTCTAGCTGTGTGTGCAGTTGCACCATCTTGCTTGAACCATGCTTCTTCAATTTCACGTTCATTCAGCTGTTGTAAAAAAGGTTGCAGAATGTCAGTAAGATACCGATCGGCATTTATAGTGTTGTTGAAGAAAATTGGTCCAATTAAACGTTTTCTACTGACGGCACACCATACCCCAATTTTCGCATCGTGCAGTGGCGCTTCATGAAATGCATTGGGATTAACACTGCTCCAAATACGATTATTTTGGCTGTTAACGTATCCAGATAAATGAAACCATACCTCATCAGAGAAGAATGTTAAATCGAAAACTGACTCGTCTTCTTCAGCTAAAAATGCTTGAAACCACGTGGAACAGTTGACTCTGGACTGATTGTCACACTCTTTTAGTTCAGACACACCAGAAATCTTGTATGGATGAAAATGTAACCGATGTTTAAGAATTGTGTGTACTGTGCTCAGTGATACGTTCACTTCTTGCGAAATTTTCCTTAAGGACTTGCATGGAGTTTTCAGGATTATGTCTTATGTATCTAGACATTTTTCTTCAGACACATCAGGCCCACCAGACCGCACAGCACCTTCCACAGTTCCCGTATCATGAATCTTATTCAACAAATTTCTAACCGTAGTGCGATGAAGAGGTTGTTTATCAGGACATTTTTGCTATAAAACTTTGAACAACCATCCGTGTGCATTGACCGCCATTTCGAAACACTAGTTCAACCAAAAAAAAATCTTTCCTCCGTTGATAACACCATTCTGTCTTAAGTGCAAAAAATTACTCCAGCAGATGGTAACCATTCACTGCATTTTTTTCACGATTGACTGTGCAGCACATTTTTATGACGTCATTTCCTTCATTTTTACATAGAAAGTGCAGTGAGTCTTTAAAAACACCATATATATATATATATATATATATATATATATAATGAAATAACCTTAAAATGAAACAAAACCACAGAGAAACATAACATCTGGTTATTAAAACCCAGAAATTTGAAATCCCTGAGAAAGGAGCAAGAAATTATTGGTAATAATTGTTCTGACTTGGACTTTTCCATCCCATGGTTTACATGTTCTCACTTATTTGTTTATTTAGTGCAGTAAATTGGAATGTGCATTTTTTTGTTTTTTCGATTTTTCTTTTATCACCGTACACTATGAGGCAGTCTGTGTTTTCAGACTTCTTTCCGTGCACTGTAGGTTAGGCAGCTTCTTCTATATTATATTTCGTGAAGTACTGAAAGGTGTGAAGGAATGAATGTCTGTTGAGCCAATGTGAAGGAATGAATGTCTGTTGATACAATGTGAAGGAATGAATGTCTTTTGAGACAATGTGAAGGAATCAATGTTTGTTGAGACAATGTGAAGGAATCAATGTCTGTTGAGACAATGTGAAGGATTCAATGTCTGTTGAGACAGTGTGAAGGAATCAATGTCTGCTGAGACAGTGTGAAGAAATCAATGTCTGTTGAGACAACCTCTCCCTTGTCAATGACAAGTAACAAGATAAATGATGACTGCGGTAAAACTGGTTCTGGTGATATAAAAGTAGACGGAGGTGGATGGTATGGCTGTACAAAAAGACAGAAAGAATGAAGAAAATTATCAGTAGAGGGAGTGGCAGAAAATAAATAAGTACCAATGAGAACATCCATCAATCCAGTATTTCGGCCAACTGCATTTTACAAGGATCACGTACATAAAATAAAAACAGCAAATAAAGAGACGAAAAATGACGAAAAATAAAGCACTTAGGTCTATGGTATCCTCCTTGTAAGAAAGTTGGGCGCAAATTGGGCCTAGAAAGATGTTGGTTAGCTGGAAGTAGAAGCAGGCGATTTGTTTAGAAACTAGATAAAGAGACGACGACACAGGGTAACATTTTGGAAACAACATGACGTCATCCCCCTGATGGTCTCATATTTCTCTCGTCCAGATGACACACAAAATAAAAGTGAAAAATCAGTACGAGGCAAGGTGCTTAAAGAAAAGTTCTGAATATATCAAGATCACAGAAAAGACAAGATTGTTAGCATGGGATGCCTTGACATTAGAGCCCTTTGAATGCCCAGACATTAAAGCATTCTAGTTGGAAAATTAACTTTAATTCATTTAATGAAAGAAAATTCAATGAAATGAGTGGGAGTTATGTGGGCATCAACAACAGAAATAGAAGGAGGTAAGTGGGCATCAACAACAGAAATAGAAGGAGGTAGGTGGGCATCAACAACAGAAATAGAAGGAGGTAGGTGGGCATCAACAACAGAAATAGAAGGAGGTAGGTGGGCATCAGCGTCAGAAATAGAAGGAGGTAGGTGGGCATCAACAACAGAAATAAAAGGAGGTAGGTGGGCATCAACAACAGAAATAGAAGGAGGTAGGTGGGCATCAACAACAGAAATAGAAGGAGGTAGGTGGGCATCAACAACAGAAATAAAAGGAGGTAGGTGGGCATCAACAACAGAAATAGAAGGAGGTAGGTGGGCATCAACAACAGAAATAAAAGGAGGTAGGTGGGCATCAACACAGAAATAAAAGGAGGTAGGTGGGCATCAGCGTCAGAAATAGAAGGAGGTAGGTGGGCATCAACAACAGAAATAAAAGGAGGTAGGTGGGCATCAACAACAGAAATAAAAGGAGGTAGGTGGGCATCAACAACAGAAATAAAAGGAGGTAGGTGGGCATCAGCGTCAGAAATAGAAGGAGGTAGGTGGGCATCAACAACAGAAATAAAAGGAGGTAGGTGGGCATCAACAACAGAAATAGAAGGAGGTAGGTGGGCATCAACAACAGAAATAGAAGGAGGTATCTGAGCATCAACAACAAATATAAAGGGAGGTAACTGGGCATCAACAACATAAATAGAAGGAGGTAGCTGGGCTCAACAACAGAAATAGAAGGAGGTAGTTGGGCATCAACAACAGAAATAGAAGGAAGTAGGTGGGCATCAACAACAGAAATAAAAGTAGGTAGCAACTAAATGGAGATAATGCTTATGAAAACTTAATGTATTGTTCAGTCCAGCGGGATGGTGACAGACAGTCTGGAAAAAGAGGCGCTGTTCCAGAACTTTCCGAGATAATTCATCTGAAGAAAAAAAGAGCGGACTGTAGTTACAGAAAAGTAAGGGAACAAATTTTGGAGGATTAGACTTCGAAAAAATCGTAGACAAAGCACTTTAGTGAGACGTGAGAGAAAGAAAAATCACAAGAGAATTACCTGGGATTCGAACACGGACTCCGGTAGGACGAGCAGCCGTCTAGCCACGAGAGAATAGCGTACTATCGACTTAGCCAACTAACACCCCAAAAAATTTGTTTTGTTGACATATTCTTTAGTAACTGCTCAGCAGACATGAGGGATCGTGACACCCGGAAAGAAACGAGGTCGTGACACAGAAATTCCGTAGCTTAGATTCATTCTCTCTAGCAGGTACCAACTAGACAAACATACACACGGTCTCCTGCCATGTCTGGTGCAAACGTGAACAACAATAACAAACGAACGAATACTTATTACATGAAGTTAGTTTCAGGTATAGTTTTAAGGAAGAATTTTGTATAAATAGGACACTACGAGGCTTTGGTACGGTAAAGTAAGAGAACAAATGTTGTAGGATTAGACCTCGAAAAAGCTGTCCTACCGGAGTCCGTGTTCGAATCCCAGGCAATTCTCTTGTGATTTTTCTTTCTCTCACGTCTCACTAAAGATCTTTGTCTATGATTTTTTCGAGGTCTAATCCTACAAAATTTGTTCTCTTACTTTACCGTACCAAAGCCTCGTAGTTTCCTATTTATACAAAATTAAACCTGTAGTTACAGAAATGTTCCATTTTCCTCGGTGGTCTCCTTGATAGAAGTGCTTGGTGATCGATGGCAGCGCCTTCTTGAATATGTAGTAACGTATAAATATAATAAATAAGAAAGAGATAAGTATATATCTTATCTGCGGCCAATCACAACAATGGCTGTCTTAGTAGAGAACTTTTCTCACTGTGTCGCGTTACCTTCTACATCCCCTCTTCCAGGGTCTCATTACAGAGATAGAATTTACTTCTAACACATCTCAGGTGTCATTTACTCTTTCTCACTCAAAGATCCTTCACTTTCTTACTCAAATATCGTTCTCACTCAAATATCGTTTTCTTTCTGGCTCAAATATGGTTTACTTAACACTGTCTTTGAGCTAGTGTTTACTACGATGGCACAGACTCACCGAAGGGTAAACAGTTTACCTCTCATATCGTTCGCCTCACTGAATAGTGGGATTAGTAGAACCATATAACTAGTGCGGTTAAAAGAACCAACTAACTAGTGTGGTTAGTAGAAGTAACTAACTAGTGCGGTTAAAAGAACCAACTAACTAGTGCTGTTAGTAGAACCAACTAACTAGTGCAGTTAGTAGAACCAAATAACTAGTGCAGTTAGTAGAACCAAATAACTAGTGGGGTTAATAGAACCAACTGACTAGTGGGTTTAATAGAACCAAATAACTAGTGGGGTTAGCAGAACCAAATAACTAGTGGGGTTAATAGAACCAAATAACTAGTGGGGTTAATAGAACCAAATAACTAGTGGGTTTAATAGAACCAAAGAATTAGTGCAGTTAGTAGAACCAAATAACTAGTGGGGTTAATAGAACCAACTGACTAGTGGGTTTAATAGAACCAAATAACTAGTGGGGTTAGCAGAACCAAATAACTAGTGGGGTTAATAGAACCAAATAGCTAGTGGGGTTAATAGAACCAAATAACTAGTGGGGTTAGTAGAACCAAATAACTAGTGGGTTTAATAGAACCAAATAACTAGTGGGGTTAATAGAACCAAATAACTAGTGGGGTTAATAGAACCAAATAACTAGTGGGGTTAATAGAACCAAATAACTAGTGGGGTTAATAGAACCAAATAACTAGTGGGTTTAATAGAACCAAATAACTAGTGGGGTTAGCAGAACCAAATAACTAGTGGGGTTAATAGAACCAACTAACTAGTGTTGTTAGTAGAAGTAACCAGCTAAAAAATATTATACTCGTATATAAAGGTAATTTACCGTAATTATCATAGTCAGTAAACTACGTCACTAATATTAGTAAATGCACACGTCACAGCTTGGATGTGAGAGAACTATTTTGATTGAACTTTCCCCCCCATGAGTACACATACATTATGTACATAACAAACATCACAAGATTTTACGTATTCCAGGTTATTTCATAAATAATAAAAGTCCAATTGCTTCTCATTTACACTATTCGTCACAGTAGGTGCTTCACTCCTTTAGTAGAATTCACATCACAACGACAACGGAAATTCCACTTGTGTAACCGTGTTTAGAGTTTATGTTTATAATAAGTGATATGTCTATACGATCAGTGCTTTACAGACACGTATGTTGAATATAAAGCGAATGTCAGGTTTGAAGGCAGCATAATCACTCAGTTGTAACAAGATGGAAAGTAAATCAAAACACAAGTTGTGGACAGACAATTTATCACGGTTGCTTCCCCTGACTCAGAAACTCTTCTGTTGATACTTGATTCCAGGAAATCCGGATAACCCAACAATGTTATAGTTCCCAGATGAGAGTATGCTAGGCAGCAATAACTTTGAGACAGACTTAATCAACATGACAGATGAGTGTTGACCTTGGCTAGATCACGGCATTATGTGAGTGTCATGATGCATTAAACTTTGTGATCATCGCACGACTTTCTTGTTCGATTATGTATCCTCGGTTAAATCCTCGCGATTGTGTATTGCTAGTATGAGCTAAATCAGGCACTAAATACTTGTGTATTGCTAGTATGAGCTAAATCAGGCACTAAATTCTTGTGTATTGCTAGTATGAGCTAAATCAGGCACTAAATTCTTGTGTATTGCTAGTATGAGCTAAATCAGGCACTAAATTATTGTGTATTGCTAGTATGAACTAAATCAGGCACTAAATTCTTGTGTATCGCTAGTATGAACTAAATCAGGCACTAAATTCTTGTGTATTGCTAGTATGAACTAAAATCAGGCATTAAATTCTCAACAATCGCAGTGACACACAACAAAGAGTCATGAGACCACTCGTCTGAACCTAATAAGTGCAGACTGACAATTGCACACAATAATAACAAAACGAGTCTTTCTAGTAACCAGATCCCCTACATTTATTAATTTGGCGGGGGGGGGGGGGGGGGGTGTGGTTGAGACATGGTGGTTCCATTCCTGGTTAGTCTGTTATCAGTTTTGTTGCTTCTGACGTTCACGTGCCAACTATGAGGAACGATGTGGGCGGGGCTAACTGGCCATATGAGATAATAATTCCCTGCACACATTGAGTTCCTCAGCCAAGAACACTTTGTCTTGGATTTCATTCACTTACATTCCGGTGTAAGTGCCACCATCGTTACACTGAAAACCCAGTAGTCTGCACATTTCCAGCAGTATTCCCATATCATGACATACATTACTGCAGAAAAATGGGCTGACAGGCGGAGATCTCCTCCCACGCTCTCATCTTTGCACATTCTACTTCTTTAACTATGCCAATCCTATATTTTCTTGTTGCACAAAACTTAGTGCAGTTAGTAGAACCAAATAAATAGTGGGGTTAGTAGAACCAACTAACTAGTGCGGTTAATAGAACCAAATAACTAGTGGTGTTAATAGAACAAACTAACTAGTGGGATTAATAGAACCATCTAACTAGTGCAGTTAGTAGAACTAAATAACTAGTGGGGTTAATATAACCAACTAACTTGTGCTGTTAGTAGAACCAACTAACTAGTGCTGTTAGTAGAACCAACTAACTAGTGCTGTTAGTAGAACAAATCGTAGACAAAGCACTTTAGTGAGACGTGAGAGAAAGAAAAATCACAAGAGAATTACCTGGGATTCGAACACGGACTCCGGTAGGACGAGCAGCCGTCTAGCCACGAGAGAACAGCTTACTATCGACTTAGCCAACTAGCATGTCCCTTGCGGAACTTTGCCTCCAAAACAGCACTCCTGTAGGGCTCTCGGTTGTGAGCAAGATGGCCTGCTGCTGCTGCATCCATTTGCAGATCGTCAGTGATGTCTTGCAGCCATCTTCGTTTTGGTCTTCCTCTTTTTCTTTTTCATATTATGTATCCTTCCAATACGGTCTTCTCTAAATTATCATGCTGTTTAATGTGTCCAAAATATTTAAGTTTTCTCTCTTCTCTTTAATCCTCTTTACTAGCCAACTTCTTCAATATTAAGCTCTTGTAGTATAGATATATTTCTTCTTTTTTGTGTCCATGATATTTGGAGAACTGCTCTGTAGCATTTACATTCAAAGGCATTTATGTGTTTCTCAGCTGTTTTGTTAAGTGTCCACGTCTCACAGGCATATGTTGCAATGGGAAAGATGCATGCCCTTAAAAATATTATTTTTGTGGTTCTGTCTGCTCCTCTTCACAGATTCTTTATTTGTTTTACTTTCTGAAGACCGATAGATGTCCTCCTTTTAATTTCCCTCATTGTATCTCCATTATTAGTTAGTAGTGATCCAAGATATTCAAAAAAGTAATCCCGTCGGGAGAGGCCCCGGAGCGAGCGATATAACAACAAACTCAGACAGGACATCACGTGACCTCAACGTAACACAGAATATAACGCTGGCTGTTTCCTTCATGGAGGCTGTCTTTGTTGTTCCATTCCGTGAGCACACGGCGTCATCAGAAAAGAACTCTATCTCTCCTGTGACGGGTAATATAAGAAAATAATTTTGTTAATGGCATCTTTAAAAAATATCATAGTAGTAATGTTTATGAAAATAATTATGGTAATAAGTACGTTATTCTTGGGTCTGGTGATGATAATGACAATGAGAAGAATAATCGTAACAATTAATGTAACATAAAGAAAACAAGGAGCTTAGACACATTTGACGAGTATTAGAAATGATATCCACCATTACGTATGTACACTAGTAACATAGAGGGAGATCAAGTCTGAATATTTGAGGCTTTCTTTATCGTGTCACTTCTCGTCATATTCAAGGGGAGATAAACGTGATAATGACTGCGCTACCACAGGAAACAGTCGACACAAGGATGATCTCAAAGGTTGTTTTTGTTTGTTTTTTTTATATTTCTTGACGCCATCATTTTTCTGATTTCTTTATTCCTGTAGTTTTATGCGGGTTTTTTTTTCAAAAGAGGGGATTGTAAGGGAGAGAGGAGAGCTTATGTTTGAAAACGAATGTTGCAACTGAAGTTGATCCACACTAAAAGGGTAAAATATTTCAAACAAAAAGGTTGAATGCGTAAATTATCTGTAGACTAATGTGTTTCCTTGTCTTTGTAAGAATACATATAATTCATTATTCAAAGATCCCCAGCCCAGCGCGTCACAGATGGCAGGTAGTTCAAGTATTTTAGATATGGAGGATCCCAGTGGATAAGGGTTTGCCCAGATAATCAGGGGCAGACCAACTGGGAGTAAAAGGGCTAAAGTTGGTAAAGGAAAAATAAAAGATGTAGTTGGGGAATATGGATTAGGAGAGAGAAATGAAAGAGCAGAATCATTGATAGAATGGGCTAGAACATGTAACAGAGTTATGTGAAATGAATGCTGAGCAACATCCTCAGAGACTCTTAACATGGCACAGCCTTTGCCAAAAGACCTCCACCGAGATAGGCTACATGCTTGTAAACGAGATACATGAATGCATTATTAACAACCAAAACACGACAACATTATAACAGTGACCATGTTCCCCAGAGTGGAAATGTCAGATTAAAGCTAAAGAAAATTACTAGAAAAGTGGCAAACATCAAATTAAATGTAGACCTTATTACAGAGAATAAAGAAATGAAAGATATATGCCAAGTTGTTATCACGAATCGACACAATGATAAGATACAGAGTATTGATGAACAACGGGGAATGCTCCGGGACTCCATCCATCAAACAATGAAAGAAAACTTACCCGGGTTCTTTCTCCTCCAATAATAATTCACACTGTTCATTTCTGCTTTCACAGTCGGTTGTTTCATATATTCCTCTGCAATATTCCTTTCATCTTTCTAGAATTTCGTCTGTCTCTGTCAGGGTATTATCCATCTCGTCACAAATTACATTTAGCTTAGGTGTGACATTTCTCATCAATGTCTTAATTTCTTTAAACATTTCACCATCTCTTCCATACTTCTAATGTCCTTCTATTCTTTCACAACAATCTTGTATGTATTGTTTTTTTTTGTCGTTTCTTATGTTTCAACGTACTTCTTTTGTTAAAGATTTATATTCCTCTGTTGTTTGTCACTTTCCATTGCGTCTTCATTTCTCTACATTGTTTTATGAGTTCTAGTGTGCCTGCTGTAATCCATCCATTCTTTTGTGTTTTCTTTACTGGAACCATGTCTTTAGCTGTTGTTATTAAGATGTCTCTAGCCTGTTTAGGCACATCATCTGGTGTCATCAGAAAAGAACTCTATCTCTCCTGTGACGGGTAATATAAGAAAATAATTTTGTTAATGGCATCTTTAAAAAATATCATAGTAGTAATGTTTATGAAAATAATTATGGTAATAAGTACGTTATTCTTGGGTCTGGTGATGATAATGACAATGAGAAGAATAATCGTAACAATTAATGTAACATAAAGAAAACAAGGAGCTTAGACACATTTGACGAGTATTAGAAATGATATCCACCATTACGTATGTACACTAGTAACATAGAGGGAGATCAAGTCTGAATATTTGAGGCTTTCTTTATCGTGTCACTTCTCGTCATATTCAAGGGGAGATAAACGTGATAATGACTGCGCTACCACAGGAAACAGTCGACACAAGGATGATCTCAAAGGTTGTTTTTGTTTGTTTTTTTATATTTCTTGACGCCATCATTTTTCTGATTTCTTTATTCCTGTAGTTTTATGCGGGTTTTTTTTTCAAAAGAGGGGATTGTAAGGGAGAGAGGAGAGCTTATGTTTGAAAACGAATGTTGCAACTGAAGTTGATCCACACTAAAAGGGTAAAATATTTCAAACAAAAAGGTTGAATGCGTAAATTATCTGTAGACTAATGTGTTTCCTTGTCTTTGTAAGAATACATATAATTCATTATTCAAAGATCCCCAGCCCAGCGCGTCACAGATGGCAGGTAGTTCAAGTATTTTAGATATGGAGGATCCCAGTGGATAAGGGTTTGCCCAGATAATCAGGGGCAGACCAACTGGGAGTAAAAGGGCTAAAGTTGGTAAAGGAAAAATAAAAGATGTAGTTGGGGAATATGGATTAGGAGAGAGAAATGAAAGAGCAGAATCATTGATAGAATGGGCTAGAACATGTAACAGAGTTATGTGAAATGAATGCTGAGCAACATCCTCAGAGACTCTTAACATGGCACAGCCTTTGCCAAAAGACCTCCACCGAGATAGGCTACATGCTTGTAAACGAGATACATGAATGCATTATTAACAACCAAAACACGACAACATTATAACAGTGACCATGTTCCCCAGAGTGGAAATGTCAGATTAAAGCTAAAGAAAATTACTAGAAAAGTGGCAAACATCAAATTAAATGTAGACCTTATTACAGAGAATAAAGAAATGAAAGATATATGCCAAGTTGTTATCACGAATCGACACAATGATAAGATACAGAGTATTGATGAACAACGGGGAATGCTCCGGGACTCCATCCATCAAACAATGAAAGAAAACTTACCCGGGTTCTTTCTCCTCCAATAATAATTCACACTGTTCATTTCTGCTTTCACAGTCGGTTGTTTCATATATTCCTCTGCAATATTCCTTTCATCTTTCTAGAATTTCGTCTGTCTCTGTCAGGGTATTATCCATCTCGTCACAAATTACATTTAGCTTAGGTGTGACATTTCTCATCAATGTCTTAATTTCTTTAAACATTTCACCATCTCTTCCATACTTCTAATGTCCTTCTATTCTTTCACAACAATCTTGTATGTATTGTTTTTTTTTGTCGTTTCTTATGTTTCAACGTACTTCTTTTGTTAAAGATTTATATTCCTCTGTTGTTTGTCACTTTCCATTGCGTCTTCATTTCTCTACATTGTTTTATGAGTTCTAGTGTGCCTGCTGTAATCCATCCATTCTTTTGTGTTTTCTTTACTGGAACCATGTCTTTAGCTGTTGTTATTAAGATGTCTCTAGCCTGTTTAGGCACATCATCTGGTGTCATCGCCTCTGGTACAGCCATCAGGATTTCGAAACAGTTCTTCACTTCTATACCATATTGTTCTGGTATTTCTGTAAGATCAAAGCGGAGTGGTCTTGATCCCGTAACTGTCTTTTTTATCTTTATCTTCATGTCTGCTATTAATAACTCATGGCCCGTGTCACAATCAGAACCTGGTAAAGTTTTTGCTGATGTTATACTTGATCTCCACCTTCTTTGCACTAAAATATAATATATTTGATTCTTGGTTTTCCCATCAGGTGATGTCCATGTGTAAAGTCTTCTTGGATGTTGTTTAAAAAGTGTGTTAGCAATCATTAGTTCATTTTCCATGCAAAACGCCATTAGATTGTCACCTGCCTTATTTCTATGTCCTATTCTAAATTTCCCTACAACATGTCCTTCATCTTCTGCTCTTTCTGTACCAATCTTTGCATTAAAATCCCACATTATTAATACAATATCATTTTTCCCTACCAAGTCTATCGTCGTTTGCAGTGTGTTATAAAAGTCTTCTACTTCCTCTTCTTCTGCTACTGATGTAGGTGCATATATCTAGATGATTGTTACATTTCTAGGAGTGCCCTTAAGTCTGATTGTTATGATTCTATCACTTACTGGATTGTAGCCTAGTAATGGTTTTGATGTTGATTTGTCCAAGTAAAAAGCCACTCCATTCTCTCACCAGAGTATATAAAGATACCATCATTCTCGCTCTTGAAGTGTCCTGATCCTTTCCATCGATGTTCGCAGATTCCCAAAATGTGTATCCCCGTTCTTTTCATCTCGTCACTTATTACTTGATACTTTCCCTCATACATACTTCTTACATTCCATGTTCCTACTCTTATTTTTCTTTTTAGTTTGATACAGGGATTTTCCTTGGTAACACTGTCAGGATTTTTTCCGTAATCACAATTACTAGTACTGACCTCTGCCTCACACTCTTCCCCAGTGTTAAAATCAGATCTATCTGTTCTGGGGGACTCACCACCAGATCTTTTTCCTATTTGACTTTCCATGATTGCTGCTTGGGTTTCTTGGTATATTTCCAGAAGATAGTTTACCATTGCTTTCCTTCCGGTCAGTGACTGTACTAGTCAGTGATCGTAGCCATTGTCCCTACATTGAGATCATCTGCCTACCATCATAGAATGGTGACCATAACCAACATTATCTGTCGGCTGCTCTCCCATTCCATCCACCACCTGCTCCCGTGGCTTCACGTCCCCCTGATCGAGGGGGATATACAGGTACTCCACCTTCCCCAAGGGTGTCCAGTAGACTGACGAAGGTAAGGAGGCATCTTACTTCTCCTTTGATAGGGGATACCCCTACCCCGCTAACCACACTGAGACACAATATAAGGTAAATTAGTTTGATGCAATATAATGTACAGTAGTGAGACACAATATAAAGTGAAGTAGTGACACACGATGTAATGTAAAGCAGTGAGACAAATACAAATTAAGTTTATGAGACATAATATAAGGTAAGGTATTTTAACACAGTATTATGTAAAGTAGTGAGACATAAAATAAAGAAAACTTGAAAGTAAAGTAGTAAGGCACGATATTAATAGTGATACAAACTGTAAAGTACGGTAATGAGATACAATATAAAGTAAAGTAGCGAGACGGAATATAAAGCACTGAGACACTGTTAAAGAAAAGTAGTTAGACACCATATAAAGTAAAAAAGTGAACCGTAATGTAAAGTAAAGTAATAAGACAATATAAAATAAAGTATTGAGCAATATAAGGTAAAGTAATGAGACACAACTAACGTAGTGAGATACAATATCAAGTAGAAAGACAAAGTATAAATTAAGGTATTGAGACATAAAATAAAGTAAAATAGTTAGAGACAATGAAAGTAAAATATAAGTATAAAGTAAAGTAGTAACACAATATAAGGTAAAGTAGTTAGGCACAATTTAAAATAAGCAGTGATGTACAATATATAAAGTAAAGTGAGACACAGCATAACCTAATATAGTTAGACACAGTATAAAGTAAAGTACAGTTACATACTATAAAATAAAGTATTGAGAAACAATATAAAGGAAATTAGTGAGAAACAATATAAAGTTAAGTAGTGGAACACAATATAAAATAAAGTAGTGAGGCCATAATAAAGTAGAGTAGTGACACGCAATATAAAGTATTGTACTGAGACACAATATAAATTAAAGTAGTGAGACACAATATAAAGTAACGTAGTAAGACACAATATAAAATAACGTATTGAGAAATAATATAAATTAAAGTAGTGAGACACAATATTAAGAAAAGTGGAATGTAAATTAGTGGGACACAGTATAAAGTAAAGTAGTGAGATAGAATTTACAGTAAAGTCTAGAGAAACAATATAAAGTAAAGAAGTGCGACACATTATTAAGTAAAGTAGTGAGACACAATATACATTAAAGTAATCAGATACAATATAAACTAAAGTAGTGACACACTATAAAATAAATTGGTGGTGCATAATATAAGGTAAAGTACTGAGACACAATATAAAGAAACGTAAAGAGATACAATATAAAGTAAAGTAATAAGACACTATATAAAATAAGGTATTGAGAAGCAATATAAATTAAAGCAATGAGACATAATATAGAGAAAAATCGAATGTAAAGTAGTGAGACTCAATATAAAGTAAAATGGTGTTACAGAATTTAACGTAATGTAGTTGCATACAAAATCATGTATAGTAGTGAGACATAATACAAATTAATGAAGTAATAATCAATATAAAGTAAAGTAGTGAGAAACAATGTTAAGTAACGT
The DNA here is from genome assembly GCA_009760885.1 of Achatina immaculata. Lineage (NCBI taxonomy): Eukaryota > Metazoa > Mollusca > Gastropoda > Stylommatophora > Achatinidae > Lissachatina > Lissachatina immaculata. Next base: position 6,474,153 of record CM019706.1, on the reverse strand, counting down.
AGTAAGATATAATATAACGTAAAGTATTGAGATACAATATAAAGTAAAATAGTGAGACCCACGATAAAGTACAGTAGTGAGACACAACATACAGTAAAGTAGTGAGGCACAATATAAGTAAATTAATGAGACTTAATATAAAGTAAAGGAGAGAGAATCAATATAAAGCAAAGTAGTGAGACAATATTAATTAAAGTAATTAGTTACAATATAAAGTTATCGAGATCCAGCATAAATTAAAGTAGTGACACACAATATAAAGTAAAGTAGTGAGACACAATAAAAAGTAAAGTACTTCGACATGATTTAAAGTAAACTGGTAAGACAAAATATAAGGTAAAGTATTTACACAAAATATAAAGTAGTGAGATACAGTATTACATAACAGCCTACTAACAAATTTATTAGAAAATCAATATACAACTACACATGCCATCCCGCGTGTTGAATAGAGAATAACTTTTAATGTGCCTTTGTGATAATTTTAAATATGACAGCAATGCCCTTCCACTTTATGAAACTTACCGACTTGGACATTTGAGGTAAATCCCCCCGGTACAAAAAAGAGGTCCACTTTAAGTACAGATTTTATTGCCATGACAATCCTTCCAAGGAAATGTAAGGCGATTGGCCAAGTGCAATCAAACGCTACAAAATAAAATAGCGTAGACAAGAAACTTCCGAGGAGAGGAATAGAAGACTTGCGACGCTGCTCGAGAGAGCTGCTACATCAGAGACTGTACAACAGCGTGAGGCTCGACTATCGTATAAGAGAGATAGAGCTACTACATCTAGAGCTTCAGAGACTGTACAACAGCGTGAGGCTCGACTATTGTATAAGAGAGATAGAGCTACTACGTCTAGAGCTTCAGAGACTGTACAACAGCGTGAGGCCCGACTATAGTATAAGAGAGATAGAGCTACTACGTCTAGAGCTTCAGAGACTGTACAACAACGTGAGGCCCGACTATAGTATAAGAGGGATAGAGCTACTACATCTAGAGCTTCAGAGACTGTACAGCAACGTGAGGCCCGACTATAGTATAAGAGAGATAGAGCTACTACATCTAGAGCTTCAGAGACTGTACAACAACTTGAGGCCCGACTATAGTATAAGAGAGATAGAGCTACTACATCTAGAGCTTCAGAGACTGTACAACACCTTGAGGCCCGACTATAGTATAATAGAGATAGAGCTACTACACCTAGAGCTTCAGAGACTGTACAACAACGTGAGACCCGACTATAGTATAAGAGAGATAGAGCTACTACGTCTAGAGCTTCAGAGACTGTACAACAACGTGAGGCCCGACTATAGTATAAGAGAGATAGAGCTACTACGTCTAGAGCTTCAGAGACTGTACAATAACGTGAGGCCCGACTATAGTATAAGAGGGATAGAGCTACTACATCTAGAGCTTCAGAGACTGTACAGCAACGTGAGGCCCGACTATTGTATAAGAGAGATAGAGCTACTACATCTAGAGCTTCAGAGACTGTACAACAACTTGAGGCCCGACTATAGTATAAGAGAGATAGAGCTACTACATCTAGAGCTTCAGAGACTGTACAACACCTTGAGGCCCGACTATAGTATAATAGAGATAGAGCTACTACACCTAGAGCTTCAGAGACTGTACAACAACGTGAGACCCGACTATAGTATAAGAGAGATAGAGCTACTACGTCTAGAGCTTCAGAGACTATACAACAACGTGAGGCCCGACTACAGGATAAGAGAGATAGAGCTACTACGTCTAGAGCTTCAGAGACTGTACAACAACGTGAGGCCCGACTATAGTATAAGAGAGATAGAGCTACTACATCTAGAGCTTCAGAGACTGTACAACAACGTGAGGCCCGACTATATTATAAGAGAGATAGAGCTACTACATCTAGAACTTCAAAGATAGTACAACAGCGTGAGGCCCTATTACAGGATAAGAGATATAGAGCCAGACGATCACCGAACGCGCAACATTATACTTTAGCATTGGACGGATTCCACTAAGACCCATATAAGACCTACTCGCAACATGCAAGTGTTACCGTCGGAAAAATTGAAATGGTTTATAGTTACTGTCAAGCCAAAAAGTTTACATCTCCTGGTATTAGCTGCAAAAATGTGAAAGTGAATCTCTGCCAACTGGAACCACCACCACAAGAACTTTTGACTCACACATCGGGAAATAAGTCAGAGTCAAAGCATCAGAAAATACAATTGGTGTTTCCAAATGACATCATTCGGCGCTACATCAGTTGCTGAACAGCCAGGACTTCCATCATCATTCACGGTGCAAGGGCAGATGTACCACAGGGCAGGATCGTGGCTTCCGCTGCCAGATCAACCACCAACATTTCTATATTTTATTGTACGCGAACAAATAGAAACTGACCAGAGGTGCGCCTACATCTCATGAACAAGACGTCAGATTGTTTTTAAATTACAAAGGATGTTTTATGAGCACACTGATCTTATTAAAACGCTTAAAGCAGCATTTTGAACATTTGCCAATGGATGTATATAAAGTAGTGATAGGAGCAGACCGAAGACCAGCAGGCGAACACGAGAAGTACTTCAATGCTCCTCAGGTAGATGAAGTCGCGGTGGTTATACTAGGCGATGAGGTTGATCAACGGGATATCGTATTTCAACGACGAGACAAATCATTGCAACAGATTTCACAAACACGTCGATTTTATAATGGTATCCAGTACCCAGTGATATTCCCCCGAGGTGAAAATGGATATCACTTTAATCTGAGGCAGGTCAACCCAACAACAGGTAAAACAACCAGCAATAAAGTTTCAGCGATGAATTTCTATAGACTAATGGTTCTGGATACTGAACAAGGTAGATAGAGGTGTATGGTGCAGTTTTACAAAGTGAGGGAGGGAGTGAGTAAGGTGAGAAAAAAAACGAATAGAAAGTATGAGAATGTATAAATGAAAAACATACAACATCCGATATTTCGGCGTGAGCCTTATTCAAGGATACATACACAACAATACAAAAACACGAAGAACTTATCTGAATGTGTCTTCCATCCAAGTAGAAAACAGAAATGTGTGTAGTAGAAGGGAGAAGGAAAGACTGTGCTACCTTCAACAGAAGATGCCCGATAGAGCCAATCATAAAGAAGAGGTGGAGAGAGAGAGAGGAGGAGAACAAGTGGGAGAAAGGGGTGGGGGGAAGGCAATAGAAACATGATAGCCGCTAGAGGTGTCGGGGGAGGAGGGGGAGAAGGGAGAGAGGGAAGGGAAAAAGGGACGAGGAGAGATAATGAATGAAGAACATAAACACCTGCAGGGAGAAAATGTGAAACTGGTGAATAGGACAAGACACTAAGACACCAATATGATGTCAGAGAAGAAAATAGGGAGTTGGTAGGGAGGGGTAGCATAGAGAAAGAAAGTAGAGTTTAAAAAAAGGGCCAGTGGAAAAATAAAGAAGTTACAGAAAGCTGAAGACATTGTTAATTCCAGCTGAACTCTTCCTCCCATCCGAGATCGTGTAAGGACTCTATTCCTTTTTCCCAGCTTCTTAGGTTGCGACGTTTGTGCAAGGAGGATTTGGATTTTCAGGATCAAGGCTATAAAATGCTAGATTTCTTCCGTCAACGCGGCTATCCAGAACACGTTCTCTCGTCATCTTAGAACCGCATTAGCCATATATCGCGGCAACAAGCCCTCACCCCTAAACCGCACTGTTGCTCGGACAGGGTGAAACTAGTACTCACGTACCACCCTCATAGCTTGGCAGTTAAAAACATACTGTTTCGCCATCTCCATTTCCTCCAGACCGAGCCTGAGACACGTGAACTTTTTGGGGAACCCCCATTGGTGGCCTACAGACGGGACAAGAACCTCAGGGGCCTTTTAATTCGTAGTCATCTTAAGACAGATGACACTTTTTATGGTACCAGTCGTTGTGGACGCCGTAGATGTAACACTTGTCCATTTGTTGTCGAGGCTAGCCAGATCTCCTTCCCTAAGTCCACGTTATCAGTTCAGGAGAGTTTCACCTGTACTTCACGTAATGTTATTTATGCTATCATGTGCAAACGTTGCGGTTTGAAGAACATAGGTGAGACTGGCTTACGATTAGGAGATCGATTTCGCCAGCATCTCAATTATATTTCTAAGAGGGCCTGGACACCTGTGGCTAAACAGTTTTGCCTTAGCAACCACAGGGGTAAACAGGACATTTCTGTTAGTGCGATCCGTTCTTGTTCAGCTGATGTACGATCTCGGAGGGTCCTAGAACAGCGCCTTATTTTCCAGATTGGCTGTCTCCACCAAGCTAGAATTAACAATGTCTTCAGCTTTCTGTAACTTCTTTATTTTTCCACTGGCCCTTTTTAAAAAAAAATTCTACTTTCTTTCTCTATGCTACCCCTCCCTACCAACACCCTATTTCTTCTCTGGCAACATATTGGTGTCTTAGTGTCTTGTCCTATTTACCAGTTTCATATTTTCTCCCTGTAGGTGTTTATGTTCTACATTCATTATCTCTCCGTGTCCCCTTTTCCCTTCCCTCTCTCCCTTCTCCCCCTCCTCCCCCGACACCTCTAGCGGCTATCATGTTTCTATTGCCTTCCCTCCACCCCTTTCTACCACTTGTTCTCCTCCTCTCTCTCCACCTCTTCTTTACGATTGGCTCTATCGGGCATCTTTTAGTGAAGGTAGCACGGTCTTTCCTTCTCCCTTCTACTACACACATTTCTGTTTTCTACTTGGATGGAAGACATATTCAGATAAGTTCTTCGTGTTTTTTTATTGTTGTGTATGTATCCTCGAATAAGGCTCACGCCGAAATATCGGATGTTGTATGTTTTTCATTTACATATTCTCATACTTTCTATTCGTTTTTTTCTCACCTTACTCACTCATTCCCTCACTATGTAAAACTGTACCATACACCTCTATGCACCTTATTTATTTAAACCAGTTTTACTGCAGTCGCCATCCCTTTTATCTGGATACTGAACAGAACCACATAATAAACTGCAGACAATTATGTCATCAGTTCATCGTTGATATGTATGGAAAAATCGAAGGTGAGCATCTTCTTTAATTTGTCTAAATCAACGTAAACTGAGAGTCATGGAATATACTCACATGAGAGATGCTGTAGCAAATGACAGGAACGTTGAAAACCTCGGTGCCGTGGTCATACTAGCAGCTACGCTTACAGGCAGTCCCAGACACACACACGAATACACCTAGGATGCTATGACGTATGTGAGCACGTACGGAAGACAAGACTTATTTATCGCCTTCACCTGCAATCCGACGGGGACAGAGATCAAGGAGATGCTTAGCAATGGTCAAGTATCCAGTGAGCGCCACGACCTGGTTGCGAGAGTATTTAAACAGAAGCAGTTGAAACTAATTGACGTTATAACACAGGGCCATGTCTTTGGAGTCCCGAGATCCTGGATGTACACGACTGAATGGTAAAAGCGAGAACTACCACACTCACACAATTTAATCTGTTTGACGGACAAAATTCAGCCCACACAAATCGATGACGTTATATCTGCTGAACTGCCTGACCTAACACAAGATCCTGAACTTTTTGTAGTGGTAACGAGAAACATGATCCGTGGACCATGTGGAGATCTCAGTCCCAACTCTCCGTGTATGAAGGAGGGAAAGTATATCAAGAAATATCCATGAAAGTTGATTACTGAGACACAGACCGGACATGACGGTTATCCTCTGTATAGACGGCGAACTCCAGAAGATGGAGTTTTCACGGCGAAACTAAAGATACCATGCAACACAGAAATATAAATTGACAATAGGTGGGTTGTGCCATTTTCGCCTCTGCTGTCAAGAAAGTTTCAGTTACACATCAACTTGGAGTACTGTATCAGTATGAAATAGATTAAATATGTATGTAAGTTTGTTCATAAAGGTAGTGATATTGCTGTTTTCGGCATAACCAACGACAGAACAAACGATGAAGTGATGTGATATCGGTTGGGACGGTAGATTAGCAGCAACGAGGCAGTTTGGAGAATCCTAGGATTTCCGATTCACGAAAGTCACCCTACTGTTGTTCACCTCAGCGTTCAATTATAAAATGGTCAGAGAGTTTATTTCACAACAGAGAGAGCGCCCCTACATTGGGTGATCAGCCACCAAACACGACCTTAACAGCGCTCTTTCAATTGTGTCAGCAAGATCCTTTCGCAAGGACTTTGTTGCATCCTGAGATACCTAGATATTACACATGGAATGCGGGGTAGGGGTATCCCCTATCAAAGGAGAAGTAAGACGCCTCCTTACCTCCGTTAGTCTACGGGACACCCTTGGGCAAGGTGGAGTACCCGTATAGCCCCCCGATCAGGGTGACGTGAAGCCATGGGAGCAGGTGGTGGATAGAATGGGAGAGCAGCTGACAGATAATGTTGGTTATGGTCACCATTCTATGATGGTAGGCAGATGATCTCAATGTAGGGACAATGGCTACGATCACTGACTAGTACAGTCACTGCCCGGAAGGAAAGCAATGGTAAACTACCTTCTGGAAACATACCAAGAAACCCAAGCAGCAATCATGGAAAGTCAAATAGGAAAAAGATCTGGTGGTGAGTCCCCCAGGCCAGATAGATCTAATTTTAACACTGGGGAAGAGTGTGAGGCAGAGGTCGGTACTAGTAATTGTGATGACGGACAAAATCCTGACGGTGTTACCAAGGAAAACCCCTGTATCAAACTAAAAAGAAAAATAAGAGTAGGAACATGGAATGTAAGAAGTATGTATGAGGGAAAATATCAAGTAATAAGTGACGAGATGAAAAGAACGCGGATACACATTTTGGGAATCTGCGAACATCGATGGAAAGGATCAGGACACTTTAAGAGCGAGAATGATAATATTTATATATTCTGGCGGAGAAGTAGGAGGAAAGAATGGAGTGGCTTTTTATTTGGACAAATCAACATCAAAAGCATTACTAGGCTAAAATCCAGTAAGTGATAGAATTCTAACAATCAGACTTAAGGGCATTCCTAGAAATGTAACAGTCATCCAGGTATATGCACCTACATCAGCAGCAGAAGAAGATGAAGTAGAACATTTTTATAACACACTGCAGACGACAATGGACCAGGTACGGAAAAATGATATTGTATTTATAATGGGTGATTTTAATGCAAAAATTGGTACAGAAAGAGCAGAAGATGAAGGACAAGTTGTAGGGAAATTTAGCATAGGACACAGAAATGAGGCAGGTGACAATCTAATGGCGTTTTGTATGGAAAATGAGCTAATGATCGCTAACACACTTTTTAAACAACATCCAAGAAGACTTTACACATGGACATCACCTGATGGGAAAACCAGGAATCAAATAGATTACATTTTAGTGCAGAGAAGGTGGAGGTCAAGCATAACATCAGCAAAAACTTTACCAAGTGCTTATTGTGACACGGACCATGAGTTATTAATAGCAGACATGAAGATAAAGATAAAAAAGTTAGTTATGGGATCAAGACCACTCCGCTTTGACCTTACAAATATACCAGAACAATACGGTATAGAAGTGAAGAACCGTTTCGAAATCCTGATGGCTGTACAGGAAGAGATGACACCAGATGAATTGGCTACGCAGGCCAAAGATATCTTAGTAACAACAGCTAAAGACATGGTTCCAGTAAAGAAAACACAAAAGAATAGATGGATCACAGCAGGTACACTAGAACTGATAAAACAATGTAGAGAAATGAAGACGCAATGGAGAGTGACAAACAACAACAAAGATAAATATAAAACTTTAACAAAAGAAGTACGAAGAAACATAAGAAAAGACAAAAAACAATACATACAAGATTGTTGTGAAAGAATAGAAGAACATCAGAGGTGTGGAAGAGATAGTGAAATGTTTAAAGAAATGACGACATTGACGAGAAATGTCACACCTAAGCTAAATGTAATTTGTGATGAGATGGGGAATACCCTGACAGAGACAGAGGAAATTCTGGAAAGATGGAAGGAATATTGCAAAAGAATGTATGAAACAACCGACTGTGGAAGCAGAAATCAACAGTGTGAATTATTATTGGAGGAGAAAGAACCCGAGCCGACAATGGAAGAAGTTTTATGGGCAATAAAGAGTCTGAAAAATGGTAAATCACCAGGATGTGATGAGATAACCGCTGAATTTATTAAAGCAGGAGGAAAGGAGTGTGCAACAATCTATCATGCACTATGTAAAAAGATATGGCATTCAGGTATTTGGCCAAAAGAATGGAAAAGAACTGTATTCATACCACTGCCAAAAAAGGGTAACCTGAAATTATGCACCAACTACAGAACTGTTGCCCTGATTAGTCATGCCAGTAAAATTCTGTTAAAAATCATAATGGGTAGACTTCGAAAGAAAATAGAAGAAGAAGTCAATATGGTCCAAGCTGGCTTCAGGCAAGGAAGAGGATCAAGAGATCATATATTCAATCTAAGATTAATAATAGAGAAATGCAGGGAGTTTAATGTGAATCTATATTTATCCTTTATAGACTACTCAAAGGCATTTGATTGTGTACAACACCAGAAACTTTGGGAAATAATGGAAAAAATGGGATTTCCAACACATTTGATACAATTAACATCACTGCTGTATTTAGACCAACAAGCAGCAGTAAGAATAAATGGTGAAACAACAACTTGGTTTGACATAAAACAAGGGGTCCGTCAGGGGTGCATATTGTCACCCTACTTATTTAACTTGTATACTGAAAATATAATGAGGAATGTTAGAGAAGATGTAGACAAAGAATATTACGATGCCATAACAGTTGGAGGTTATGAAATACCAGAGATTAGATATGCTGATGACACAGTATTGCTGTCCACAACACAAGAAGGAATGGAAAGACTAATTATGTCAGTCCGCAGGAACAGCGAAGAGCAGAACCTCTATCTTAATGCAAAGAAAACTAAGGTGATGACAACTGACAGAACAAACAAGGCAACTGAAATATGTATCAGTGAGGAAAAACTGGAAGAAGTGGAGAGTTTTGAATATCTTGGATCACTACTAACTAATAATGGAGATACAATGCGGGAAATTAAAAGGAGGACATCTATTGCTCTTCAGAAAGTAAAACAAATAAAGAATCTGTGGAGAGGAGCAGACAGAACCACAAAAATAAGATTTTTAAGGGCATGCATCTTTCCCATCGCAACATATGCCTGTGAGACCTGGACACTTAACAAAACAGCTGAGAAACACATAAATGCCTTTGAATGTAAATGCTATAGAAGAGTTCTCCAAATATCGTGGACACAAAAAAGAACAAATATATCTATACTACAAGAGCTTAATATTGAAGAAGGCTGGCTAGTAAAGAGGATTAAAGAGAGAAAACTTAAATATTTTGGCCACATTAAACGTCATGATAATTTAGAGAAGACCGTATTGGAAGGATACATAATGGGAAAAAGAAAAAGAGGAAGACCGAAACGAAGATGGCTGCAAGACATCGTTGATGATCTGGAAATGGATGCAGCAGCAGCAGGCCATCTTGCTCACAACCGAGAGGCCTACAGGAGTGCTGTTTGGGAGGCAAAGTTCCGCAAGGGACATGCAAAGGAATGAATGAATGAATGCACTGAGAAAAATTTTCTGTAGAAGAAAAGTTGGCTAGCCCGTCCCTGGACATGATGCAGTCGCACGTGACGGCTTCGGTCGAGTGTACACAGCTCACCCCAGTAACGCCGAATACTATTTCCTTAGGATGCTTCTTCACTCACTTCGAGGACCGAGATCGTCCGCAGAGCTAAGAGTGGCACCCAGTCAGAAGTTGGGTTTACCGGGAGGAGCCCAGCACTGTGATGACGCATAGCGAGAAGCCGAATTGATCTTCCTCCCAGAGCAGATCACAAACCTGATTGCTATAATGTTGACTACATGCAGTCCTTCGAATCCAAACACTCTATGGGACAAATATAAGGAGGCCCTAAATGAGGATATGTCCGAAAGGACAATCCGACATTAGAAATTACGTTTGGTTCAGACATTTTCAAAAAAACTTTGATTATTCTTGAGTACGAAGGTTTCGCTATGATCAGTAAAACATTATTGCAACTCGGCCTACCTGCACCAGTACGAGACGGACAAGACGAAATTCACACAGATTACATACGAGAAAAGAACTACAACGTCGAAGAGATGAGGTGCATACATCTCGGACAAGAAGACACTTTTAAATCAAGATCAGGAAAAAAGCATACCAAATTATCATGGATCAGGTAACGAAACATCAAGGTGGTATCATTTTTCTTGATGCTTCTGGGGGCAGGGGGAAAACATTTTAAACTAATTTAATTCTGGCCGAAATCAGGGCCCAGGGAGAAGTTGCTCTTGCCATCGCCACATCAGGAATTGCGGCAACGTTAATGGAAGGAGGGAGGACATCCTGCACTTAAGTTAAGTGAAGGAGGGAGGACATCCCGCACTTAAGTTAATTGAAGTAGGGAGGAGATCCCGCACTTAAGTTAATTGAAGGAGGGAGGACAGCCCGCACTTAAGTTAATTGAAGGAGGGAAAATATCCCTCATTTAAGTTAATGGAGGGAGGGAGGACAGCCCGCACTTAAGTTGCAACTTGACATCGCCAGGCAGGAAAATTCTACCTGCAACATAAGCAGGGCAAGTGGTCAGGCGCAGGTGCTCAAGACATGTAAGTTAATCGTATGGGATGAATGCACCATGTCTCACAAGAAAGCTCTCGAGGCCCCAGACGTCATTCTGTGAGATCTCAGAGGATACGACAACCTGATGGAAGCTCTGGTACTCCTCTGTGGAGACTTTCGTCAAACTCTGCCCGTCATATCAATGTTAGGGCCTGCCGATGAGATCCACGCTTGTTTAAAACATTCATGTTTGTGGAGGCATATGCGAAAGATAAATTTAAAGCAAAACATGAGAGTACATCTGGGGGATAAGAGTGCTCAAATTTTCTCAAACAAACTACTGGAGAGTGGAGAAGGTAGATTGGCCGTAGAGTCTTCTGCCAAGATAAAATTGCCATTCGAATTTTGTAATCTGGTGTTGTCCGTCGCAGAGCTAATAGATGCAGTCTGTCTGGCTATTTTCCAAAACTATCACAATTTAAACTGGGTGATAGAGATTGATTGATTGATCTTTATTTAAAAAGGGTTAAGAATTGGGCACGCAGGCCCGTCTGACATTCTGAGAGTGCCATTCTTGCTGCTAAAAATGAAGATATCCACGATATAAACATTCAGATACTTGCCATGTTACCAGGCGAAGTCACTGAATACAAGTCTATCGATATGGTAGTAGATGCTGATGAGGTCGTCAGTTTCCCTGTAGAGTTCTTTATCTCACTTAATCCTGCTGGACTGCCACCACATCGTCTTTTACTTACAGTGGGATCTCCAATTATTTTACTACGAAATCTCGACCCGCCAAAACTTTACAACGGCACAAGGCTGTGTGAAAAGAAAATGCCGAGCAATGTAAATGAAGCGATTATCTAACAGGAAAGGGAGAGGGTGGAGCAGATTTTATCCCACGGATACCACAAATTCCAACATATCTCACTTTTAACTTCAAGAGATTGCAATTTCCAGTGAGACTTGCCTTCTCGACCACGATCAACAAGTCATAGTGGCAGTCTATTAAGTTCTGCGGAGTGGATTTGAGATCGCCATGTTTCTCCCGCGTACAACTTTATGTTACTTGTTCGAGGTTCGGTTCACCCAATAATTTATTTATTCTTGTTCCTGGAGGTGAAACTAAAAATGTTATTTATAATCAGGTTTTGAGTTGTAAAAGACTTTACTCAATAATTTGTATACTGTACCTATACTTTTAAATACCTGTAGATACAATTACTTCAGTTTTACCCTATATATATATATATATATATATATATATATATAATTCATTCATTTTCCTGTCTAATATAGACGATTGGAATAAGTAAATAAATTCCCGAGCAACGCCGGGTAATCAGATAGTATGTATATATATATATATATATATATATATATATATCAGATAGTATGTATATATATATATAATTCATTCATTTTCCTGTCTAATATAGACGATTGGAATAAGTAAATAAATTCCCGAGCAACGCCGGGTAATCAGATAGTATGTATATATATATATATATATATATATATATATATATATATCTGAACCTTAAGTGCCCAGGGCACATGGGGCTTCCGCAAGGGTTTTCCACAAATGCCTTTCCTTCGCCTTTTGTTCTGCTCTTGCCCAGGTGAGCCCTCTATTGCTTAACATCCTTTCTGTTGTTCTTCTCCATGTCTCTTTTGGTCTACCCTTACTTCTGTTCCCCTGTGGTGTCCATCTTAGTGCTATTTTTGGTAGTGAGTTGTCAGTCATTCGGAGCACATGTCCTAACCATCAACAGCGTCTTTCCTCAATAATTCTTGTCAGTGGTTTCATCTGCATTTCTGCCAATAAGATGTTATTTCTTATGGTTTTTGGCCAAAATATTGTTCTAATTCTTCGTAAACATTTAGTCTGGAAAGAATTCAACTTGTTTTCTATGGTTTTGGTGATTTTCCAATATTCACTTCCATAGAGTAGTACACTTAGAACATTGCTCTTAAATATCCTGATTTTCATATTTATGCTTAGTTTTTTTTCCATATATTCTGCAGCACTGCAAAAGCCTGGTTTGCTCTAGTAAGTTTGCTGTTCATGTCTTCTGTGCTGTCTCCATTTTCTACTACTCTGCTGCCAAGGTATACAAATTCGTTGACCTCCTCCACTAACTTGCTATCTACTCTGAGTACATTTCTGTTGTTCACATTTTGCTTCATTAACTTTGTCTTTCCTACGTTGATCTTTAGTCCTATGTTGTTTGCATTCTGAGTTAGTTTGTTTATTTTATCTTGCATATCTTTGTGACTGCTTGATAATAGACAAATGTCGTCCGCAAAGTCAAGGTCCTCCAGCACTGTGTCAAGGGTCCATTGTAATCCTCTGCGTTTGTCTGATGTTGCCTCCTTCATTAACCAGTCTACTGCCAAGATAAATAATGTTGGTGATAGTACACATCCCTGTTTCACTCCTGTTTGTATCCTAAAGCTGCTGGAATTATGTTCTCCACAGATCACTTTCCACTGAAAACCGTCGTATAGGGCTTTGATTACATTAACTATTTTATGGGGGAGGCCATGCCATCTTAGGATTTTCCACAGTGTATCTCTGTTGACACTGTCAAAGGCTTTCTCAGAATCTATGAATAATGCATATGTTGTGCTTTGCCACTCATTTGCCTGTTCTAATATTTGTCTAAGTACAAATATGTGGTCTATGCATGATCTTCCTTTCCTAAATCCTGCTTGCTCTTTCCGAAGTTTTTCCTCAAGTGTTGGTACAATTCTGTTGATGACTATTCTGCAAAATAATTTACTGGTGAGTGGCAGTAGGGTAATGCCTCTCCAGTTCCCGCAATCTCTGAGGTCACCCTTCGTTGGTAGTTTTACTATAAGCCTAGTTTTCCACTCCTCTGGGGCTTTTTTCTCGATCCCAAATTTGTTGTAATATCCGGCAAAGTTGTTTTGGTGTTTCTGTTTCTTCTGCTTCCACATCTCAGCAGTCACTTCATCTTCACCTGGTGCCCTGTCTGATTTTAGCTTCTTTATCGCCTCCTTTACTTCACTTATTGTTATTGGTCCTGTATTGATGTTTAGTTCCGTTTTTGCTTCAGGTATGTCTATTGTGTGTGCTGCTTGTGTTCTGTTTAGTAGGGTGTTAAAGTATTCCCTCCATCTTTCAATTTAAAAAAAAAATTGAAATTGAAAGATATGTATATATATATATATATATATATATATATATATATATATATATATATATATATATATATATATATAAACAAAGTTAACGTGTATTATATAGATACTTTTTCACAACTAACGTCCACATTTCATTGTTATGTTATTTTTCTTTTAGTACAGCAGCTATTAATTTTTTTTCGTTAATAAATGATTATGTAATCTTTATGCAGCTCACACTAAAAACTTGTTATTCTTGCTTTTATAATAATAATAACAATAATAATAATAATAATAATTTGTGTTACATACATCCTCAGCTAGGAGAGAATGGTTCAAAAGTTGGTGTTTAAATTTTGTAAAATAGATCTTTCGTTTTCATTTGTTATTGTGACAGAAATGTACCTCGTATATTACTGCACTATAATTCTGAGCCCATACAACAATTTTATAATAAACACATCGTTAATTATTTGCCTGAAATTGGTGGGATGCCTATATTAGTCTTATTCATTCTTATATTACGTACTGTGCTGGACTATGTTGTGGCTCATGTGTTTCCATCTTGTGCAATCCTTGGTGTTTCTGATGAAAGCATGTGCTTTTCTTCTTCTTATACGACTTGGTCAGTTCGCTGAGTTTATTCCTCTCTCGGTTTCCTTCTTTTCTCCCTTGAATTTTCCAGTCATTACTAAGCTGTGTTTTTTTTTCATGACTTGTCCAAAACTTTTGTCTGCCATTTCCTGTAGTTTTAACAAGTTTATGTTGCTCTGAAACTTCTATGAGAAACTCTCGTAAAAAAAATATAAACCTCACATGGTAGTTTGTAATATACAAGTAAATGTCAACAAACTGGTCTAACGCTGTACAGATGGAGGTATTTTACTTGTAGTATATTAAAAAAGGCATATATGTGTCTCACAGTACAACGAATAAATAATATTTAATCTTGTCTTACCTTGACACAGATGCCAGCACAGAACTGTAGCTAGTAAAAGACCTAGGAGATGACTTCGCATTCTTAATATCGACAAATACGTCTGTAGTCTACGGTATTCTGATGATGTACATTATTTTTTCCTCACAAACAACACAATTTATGGACCAGAATATTCTTTTCATAGATGGAATAACAAATATTCAAATGACTACAGTTTGTGCAGGATGTATAGCAAGCTGTGAGTTCGCCACAACTGTAATACTTGCTAAACCAAGATGTTAGAAGTAACAAGCACATACATTATAATTGTTACAATAACTGAGGTAAAGAACAAAACTATAAAATGTTAATTCCGTTACAAAACATTTCTTGAATTACATTTCAGCACACAGGAAAACGCTCCTACATATGAGTACAAGTGAACCAAGTTCAGAGATATAATAGTTGCTGTTATATACTAGTCTAAAAAGTCAAGGGCCGCTTGTTAGATCTCACCATATCAGAAATACAAGAAAGGGAAATGAATTTACTCACATTGTTCTTCAGTTATTTGGACATCAGACTGTCACAGTTTCATGAATAATAACGAACGTGTGTTGGAGTCATTGTTGGTTATTTGGACACACACTTATTTCTCAAGTTCAGACATACTGGCAGCTGAAATACGGATGATCAGTAACGTGTGTAACCACCACGAGTATTGATACAAGGCGTGCAACATTGCCTCATGGATAAAATCAACCTCCTGACAGTGTGCCACTCCTGATGCAGGGTTTGAAACAGTTGTTTCAGGTCACTAAAAAGTTGATGGTTACCTCTTGCTGATTGTTCCAAAATGTCCCAGAGATGTTCAATATGTTCGAGATCAGGCGCGTGCGTGTGCTGGCTAGTCCATCCAGGTAACAAGGTAACGGTAGATGTAATCATTAACAACAGGAACTCTGTAGGGACGATCTGTGTCATCTTGTAGCACAGCACCCTGTCCATTAGCCTGAAGTGCTAGGAGTAAAAGAGACAATATTGTCTCTATACTTAACGCCTGTCATGTTCCACTCGAAACTATGCAGGGGCATTCTGTAGTTCTTTGCAAAGCCACCCCTTAGAATCGTTGAGCCACCTCCCTAGCGATCATTCTCCCTAACTGTGGCATCTTGGAGGCGCTCTCTATGGGCCGTCTCGGCATATGAATTTTGCCGTCGTTAACGATATTGTGAACCGTGATTCATCTGTAAAGAGCACCATAGACCACTGCCGGCGGGCCCATGCCAAATGTATTGCAGGACGACTTGACTGAAGAATCTTGTTACGAATCGTTTGGTCAGTAAAGCGATGTCGCTTGTTGCTAGTAGATGCGCCCTGTTTGTTTTAGCGGTGGCTGTTCTGTCTCTCTGTACCATTAATCGTAATAATTTTGTTGCTCACTTGTTATTCATGGAAGTCCAGACCTCCTCCCTTCTTCCACAGTTCCGGTGTTGATAAAACGATCTCGTAGTCTTCGAATGACCGAGTGGGTGACAGCAAATCTTCTAGCAATCTCCCGCACTGACACACCTTCCTGGAACCATACCATGGCACGCCATCTGTCAGCATCACCAAGTCGTCATCTCTGAGACATTGTTAAGCAGTCCCACCAGCACAATCATAAAGTACTTGAAAATAAAGGGACTGAACTCATTCCAGCACTACACCGGCTGCTTGTGCTAGACATTTTTGTCGCTTGGGAAATGTCTCCTTCCTAGGGTGAAGCTTGCAAGTCTTCGAAAATTTTCTGGTGATCTTCTTGGAGTGCCCGTAACAGCGTGATTTATCTTGCTACAGCTGAAGGATCTGTCCCTATGTTGTGGTTTATTTATGAACCTAACTTTGGAAATGGCAGTCATTTCATTATTTGCATCAGCACACACTCACACACACACTGTGTATCTATCTATCTATCTATCTATCTATCTATCTATCTATCTATCTATCTATCTATCTATCTATCTATCTATCTATCTATCTATCTATCTATCTCTCTGTCTATCTATCTATCTATCTATCTATCTATCTATCTATCTATCTATCTATCTATCTATCTATCTCTCTGTCTATCTATCTATCTATCTATCTATCTATCTATCTGACTGTCTATCTATCTATCTATCTATCTATCTTGTCTATATGTCTGCATGCCTGCGTTCGTCCGTCCGTCCGTCTGTCTGTTTGTCTATCTTATATAAAATAAGTGTATTGTGGACTGATTCTTCATTGGTAATGTGTTGTATTTTTATAATGAGTGTCATTGTTGTTTTGTTAGAATAAACTTATTTTGTCAGGTTTAAATAAGCACTGAGAGGTTTGTTATGTTCTGTGTTGGTACCAGAGTGCTAAGGATGAGGAGCAATAATACAGGAGGGTGACTCGGAAAGTGATGGTTCTTCATTTTTTTTTTCTAAAACGTCATAAGCGGAAATAGTTGACCTGTAAGTAAAGTTTTAACTGTCGACCATCTGTTAACATGTAAGTGAAGTTTTAACTGTCGACCACCTGTTAACATGTAAGTGAAGTTTTAACTGTCGACCAACTGTTAATGTGTAGGTAAAGTTTTAACTGTCGACCATCTGGTAATGTGTAAGTAAAGTTTTAACTGTCGACCAACTGTTAACATGTAAGTAAAGTTTTAACTGTCGACCAACTGTTAACGTGTAAGTAAAGTTTTAACTGTCGTCAAATGTAGCAAAAAATATCTGACATGTGTGAGATAGCAAGAGATAAACAGGCTGCCAATATGACCTATGATATAGATGTCCGTATGAAGCAGTGGTTTGTGATCGAATGTTGAAAGAACGGTATTCATTGACATCCATCGATGCTTGCTGAATGTCTATGGATACCAAACAGTGGATGTTAGCATAGTGAGGAGGTGGGTGGCATGTTTCAGTGGAGGCGACAGCGATGTGAACGACATGTTCTTTAAGGCCATGCACTGCTGTCACACTGCCAAATGAAGAGCGTCTCGATCAACTCGTTCGTGAAAATCGTCGGATTACCAGCAGAGAAATGTGTAGAGAGCTTGATATCGGGTTCAGAGCTTTAGAAACGATGATGGCAAAATTGGACTAACGCAAATTGTGCGCCAAAAAGAAGACAATCTTTCTTTCCAACACGATAACACCAGACCACACACCAGTTTGAAGACTGATGGACAAGATGCCTGGTCTGTCCTATCACACCCACCATATAGTCCCGACCTGGCACAGTCTGATTTTCGTTTGTTCGGGTCCATGAGGGATGGACTTCATGGGAATCATTTTCTTAACATCGACGTTGTTAACGCAGCTGTGAAATATCGGGTCACAATTGTTGGTGCTGATGTTTGTTTTTTTTTATGAGCGCGTCACACAGGCTCGTGTTTATGCATGGCAAAAATACATAACAGATGAACAAGTGAGCATGTGGGAAAGCAGAGTTCTCTACCTGGGACATTGCTCTATCAAGTACTGTTATTATGGTCTTTGTATGTGTTACCGTTTCCAGATAGAAAATAAGAATCATTACTTTCGAAGGGACTCTCGTATGTTTGGTTGAACCGCTGGTGAAGCAAAGATCCAAGGAACCGCGATGTTTGTTGTTAGACTTTCTCCAAAAATGTTGTCTTGTGGCACACTACAGGTATACGATGAGAACAAATTACATAATTAAATGAACTAAGATTTATTAAGTCAACCACATCACTCACTCCAATCATTTAGACCAATATTCACATGCTTTGAGATTTTCTGGGTTACACTTTTCATTTTCAGTTCCTTTTATTTCACAAAACAACATATGAACATTTTTGGGCAACATTTCCACTCTGTATTTACACACATATATACATTTTAAAATTATTTTCCAGTGAAAGCCTATTCTCCCCGTATCATTAAATAGTACTTAGGTCAAGTTACTTTTCAGAAGACGTTTGTTTCTTCTCCCTGCTTCATCTTCTTAGAGTTGTTAGTTATTTTGTTTTTCTTCTGAAGTAAAAGAAAATAACATTTTTATAACAGATATTCTTTGATATTAAATAATTAACACCTTTCTTTTGTTATCCATAGTTTTAATTTTTATATCTTATGCGTTACTTTTCTTTGCTTATTTTATCATTCCAGAAACATAGATTATGTGTCTGCAGTTCTTTTACAGGGACAAAAGGTTTGAGATATTTTCTCACCTTCTGTCTTAGACGTAAGAAAAATATGTATCACTGAAACAACTACTTTGTTATCTCCGTTCACTTTAAGTTGGTGAAGTGAGAGAGGTTAATCAGTATTCCTTATTAAATACACATGTAAAATAAATGTGCGGTATACATTATAATTTATAAAGTGTGTCTGTAGCTGTATCAGCCTATAGTATCACAAATGTCTGGAACGTTTATCCATCTATTCTAGGTTTCTTTATTACTACATAAAGCTGCTTTCCGGTAGGGAATTTTTAAAAAAATATTTTAAGGTTATCTCCCTTAGACTGCAAACACACCGTCGACAGTGTCTACCTAATTTTCTCTAAGTCAGGCATGTCAAATACAGGCCCACACAAAGGATACATAAGCTGGCCTAAATTTTATTTCAGTTTTTAACAAATTATTTTCTTTTTAAGTTTTTTTTTTATTTTTCAGATTCCACATCATATTTAAAATGGCTAGTGCTCCTCCAGCTAAGAGAAAAAGGAAACCGAACGAAGAAGGGCGAGTGTTTGAAGAAAAACGGGAATTACAGTATTTCTGCTCACGGTGAATGGGAAGATTCATTGTTTAATCTGCAACAACAGCATCGCCGAGCCAAAAGGAGTACAACTTGAAAAGACATGAAACGAACCCATCGATCTTACGATAAATATGAAGGCCCAATGCGTGTCCAAGACTCAAGGAATTGAAGGCTAACTTGAGACAGCATCAGACCTGTTTTACGAGAACTGAGAAAGGGAATGTGGCTTCCGTTACTGCAAGCCATGAACTCGGTCGAGTGATCGCCATGTGTGGGGGAACTTACAGTGAAGGAGATCTCGTAAAGCAGCGTCTTGTAAAAACGGCTCAGATTGTGTGCCCAGAGAAAGCAAACTTACTCAAGGATATTTAATTAACCAGGAACACCGAATGGATTGATGAAATGTCAAGTGATTTGAAACAACAGTAGAAGGCCACATCATCAAGATTTGAACATTTTTCTATTGCTATTGATGAGACCGTTGGCATCACTGGAATAGCACAGCTTGCGCTTTTCATCAGGGCTTGTGACAGTCAATGTAATATTTATGAAGAATTGATCCCCATGCATGACACTACAAGAAGCTAGGACATCTCTGAGAAAGTTGAGCAGGCTCTACATGACTAAGGTTTGGATCTGAGTAAACTTGCAGGCTTATCTACCGACAGTGCTGCGAATATGATTGGCAGACATGATGGTGTTTCTGCCATATTACGGACAAAAATAGAAAACTCGAATCCAGAATCATCATTTGCACATTTTCACTGCATTATTCTTCAGCAAAATTTGTATTAAAAATTTTTTAAACTGGATCATGTGCTTAGTTTGGTCACAAAGAAAGTGAACTATATCAGATGTCGTGCTCTCGATCACTGTCAATTTAGCCAGTTGTTGGAAGATATGGCTAATCAGTTTACCGATGTTCCATTCTACACAGAAGTCCGCTGGCTATCATGTCACAAAGTGCTGAAAAGATTTTATTTGTTGTGACAAGAAATAATTATCTTTTTGAAGATGAAAGTCAAAACACAGATGAAATAAAAGATGAAAGTTGGCTCCAGGATCTGGCGTTTCTGTGGACATTATTGCACAATTAACTGATCTAAATTTTAAATTACAAGGTTACAAACAAACTCATCACTCAGCTGTATGATGACATCTAGTGCTTCATTACAAAACTAAGCTTATGGAAGTCACAGTTGTCAAATGAAAATTTAGTTCATTTTCCTACGCGCCAAAAGCTGAAAAACACTACCAATTCTGAGTCTGTATTGAGCTTTGCTAAGTATGACAGTCACTTGGAATTGTTGTCAAAAGAATTTCATTAAAGATGTCGTGATTTCTCATCTTTTGAACACCGCTTTGCATTATTCTCAGCACCATTCACCTTTGATGTTGCCAAGGCAGAAGAAAGCCTGCAGATGGAACTATCAGAAATGCAGTCGGATTCTACACTCAGAGCAAAGTATCTTGAAGTGGGGATACCTGGTTTCTTTTCATACCTTCCTGAGAAGTTTAAAAACTTCAGAAAGTTTGCCATAAGTATTATGTCAATGTTCGGTTCTACCTATATGTATGTGAACAGTTATTCTCCTTCATGAAATAAACAAAAACTTCTCAGAGAACAAAGATGACTGATCAAAACTTGTCTTCTCTGATCAAAGTCCGAACTGCACAGACATTTCAGCCAGACATAGCAAAGATGCTCATTAAAAAGAGGTGCCAAGCCTCAGGACAAAACACTAGAAATAATCGTAGATAAATGTTCATTTTGAACTGTTGTCATTTTTGTACAGTGTATTTGTTGCTGTTCCATACAAGTCTATGTTGCCTTTTAAAATGTCGTTTTTCTTTTGTTAAACTACTTCATTATTTTGCATTTACGCATGTGGCTAGCCGCTAAAACATTTGTATGCACATTGTATGTTTCTTAGTTTAAGTAATACAAATATTCTGCAGTAATTTTTATTTAATGACTTCAATTATTTGTCGTGTGTGGCCCTCGTGACAACATATGAGGCCCATATGTATGACATGCCTGCTCTAAGTAGTACAGTGCACTCACATCGTAACTATTATTCTCATTTTTCATTCCTGTCAGTTATATTTATCTTTATGTTATAATATTTATCAAACCCCACCACACACTGTCATACATACATGTAAGATAACATCAAGTCAAGAATAAGAATGAAGTAAAAAAAATGTTTTAACGATATAAAGAAAATGTGAATAAATAAAAGAAGACGGACAGAAGAAATAAATGAAGCATTTCTTGGAGATATTGCCGTCCACAACACACACACACACACACAAAATGGAAAAACTAATTATGTCAGTCCGTAAGAACAGCGAAGAGCAAGACCTCTATCTTAATGCAAAGAAAACTAAATTGATGACAACTAGCAAAACAAACAAGGCAGCCGAAATATGTATCAATGAGGAAAAATTGGAAGAAGTGGAGAGTTTTGAATATCTTGGATCACTAGTAACTAATAATGGAGATGATACAATGAGGGAAATTAAAAGAAAGACATCTATCGCTTTTCAGAAAGTAAAACACCTAAAGAATCTGTTGAGGCAAAGATTCAGGAATAAAATTTTTAAGGGCATGCATCTTTCCCATTTACAACAAGTGCTTGTGAGACCTGGGCACTTAACAAGACAGCTGAGAAATACATAAATAAGGTAGACAGAGGTGTATGGTGCAGTTTTACAAAGTGAGGGAGGGAGTGAGTAAGGTGAGGAAAAAAACGAATAGAAAGTATGAGAATGTATAAATGAAAAACATACAACATCCGATATTTCGGCGTGAGCCTTATTCGAGGATACATACACAACGAAAGAAAAACACGAATAACTTATCTGAATGTGTCTTGCTCCAAGTAGGAAACAGAAATGTGTGTGGTAGAAGGGAGAAGGAAAGACCACGCTGCCTCCAAACAAACAAAATATGCCCGATAGAGCCAATCATAAAAAAGAGGTGGAGAGAGAGGAGGATAACAAGTGGGAGAAAGGGGTGGGGGCAGGCAATAGAAACATGATAGCCACTAGAGGAGGTGTCGGGGGGGGGGGGAAGAGGGGAGGAAAAAGGGGACGCGGAGAGATAATGAATGAAGAACTTAAACACCTACCGTGAGAAAATGTGAAACTGGTGAATAGGACAAGACCAATATGTTGGCAGAGAAGAAAATAGGATGGTGGTAGGGAGGGGTAGCATAGAGAAAGAAAGTAGAGTTTAAAAAAAAGCCAGTGGAAAAATAAAGAAGTTACAGAAAGCTGAAGACATTGTTAATTCCAGCTGGGTGGAGACAGCCAGTCTGGAAAATAAGGCGCTGTTCTAGGACGTAAATACTACAGTAGAGTTCTTCATATATCATGGACACAAAAAAGGAACAAATATATCCATACTACAAGAAATTAAAATTGAAGAAGGCTGGCTAGTAAAGAGGATTAAAGAGAGAAAACTTAAATATTGTGGACACATTAAACGTCATGATAATCTAGAGAAGACCGTCTTGGAAGGGTATATAATGGGAAAAGAAAGAGAGGAAGACCAAGACGAAGATGGCTGCAAGACATCATTGATGATCTGCAAATGGATGCATCAGCCGCAGGTCATCTTGATCACAACCGAGAGGCCTACAGGAGTGCTGTTTGGGAGGCAAAGTTCCGCAAGGGACATGCAAATGAATGAAATACAGAACAGTGAAAACTAATTAAAACCATGAGAAAAAAAAATGTCATCAGAGATGGTTGGGGGGTGGGCAAAGGTTTAAAGAATGTGATGATCTCATGAAAACAAATGGCAGGCAGAGAACAAATTCTAACACATTCTAGCAAATAACAAACAAGAAAACACTAGAATTCTAGTATAAATTCCAAATAACGCAACAAATGTGATCAACAGTTTGTATCCTCACCTGATGTAATGATGATACATATTATAATCATAATAACGATACATCAAGACAGACTAGTAAGCTTAGATTTCTTGATATAGTATCCTTTCTGTCTGCTTCTTAATTGTTCTAAATTGTTATATGTGAATATATTATATTGTGAAAGTTTTAATCATCATCATGATATGTGGTGTACGACGAGAACATTGAAAGCATACCTCCAGCACAAATAAATGTAAATTCTGCATGACAAGAAAATAACAATATCCATGTCTTTATTGTGTCTTTATGAAAATACTCATTTCTTAAAAAAAAATCTCTCTCTCTCTCTGAACCTTAAGTGCCCAGGGCACATGGGGCTTCCGCAAGGGTTTTCCACAAATGCCTGTCTTTCGCCTTTTTTCTGCTCTTGCCCAGGTGAGCCCTCTATTGCTCAACATCCTTTCTGTTGTTCTTCTCCATGTCTCTTTTGGTCTACCCTTACTTCTGTTCCCCTGTGGTGTCCATCTTAGTGCTATTTTTGGTAGTGAGTTGTCAGTCATTCGGAGCACATGTCCCAACCATCGCCAGCGTCTTTCCTCAATAATTGTTGTCAGTGGTTTCATCTGCATTTCTGCCAATAAGATGTTATTTCTTATGGTGTTTGGCCAAAATATTTTTTTAATTCTACGTAAACATTTAGTCTGGAAAGAATTCAACTTGTTTTCTATGGTTTTGGTGATTTTCCAGCATTCACTTCCATAGAGTAGTACACTTAGAACATTACTCTTAAATATCCTGATTTTCATATTTATGCTTAGTTTTTTTTCCATATATTCTGCAGCACTGCAAAAGCCTGGTTTGCTCTAGTAAGTCTGCTGTTCATGTCCTCTGTGCTGTCTCCATTTTCTACTACTCTGCTGCCAAGGTATACAAATAAAAAAATAGTCACGTTTTTATCAAAATAGTCAGTCCTTATTCAAAATATTCATGTCTTAACAAAATAGTCATGTCTTTAACAAAGTATTCATATCTTTATCAAAATATCAATGTCTTTGTTAGTCTAGTTTACTTTCTAAGCAAGTGTTTCTGTCATTTGTCTGTCTTCCAAGGTATTCATCAGTTTGTCCTCCACAGAGTGTGTCTTCCACGGAATGATCAGTGTATCTTTCACAGTGAGATTAGTTTCTCTTCCACGGGTGAATCAGACAATATGTTACTAAGACAGACCAGACAATCTGTCACTAAGACAGACCAGACTATCTGTTACATAGGCAGATCAGACTATCTCTCACTAAAGCAGACCAGACAGTGGCTAAGGCACACTAATAATTAGTATATAAGTATATAAAATTAAGTGTATACACGAAGCCGCTGCTGTAAAGCTGTGATAACTTAATTTAACTATTTAAGAAAAAGAAAAGGTTGCAACAGCTTTATTAACTAACGAGAGATGTGTGATAAGTAGGCAGTAAAGAGAATAGGTACCTCGGAAAAAAAGAGATAGTGGTAATACAGTGGTAGTCTAGCCAAGAAAACAGTGGGTGAAATAGATCAATGTAGTTGTGATAGAGGGTTTGTAATCAAAGCAGAGATGAGATTCTGAAACGTGTGTTGCAATAGAGGAAGGAGTAGAACTTAGTACAGAGGGAACATGACTGTGGATAAGGGAAAAGCTAAGTATAGCCGAATGTCGAATACAAACCGTGTGATTCCAGCGTGCCGTATTTCTGAATGTAACTGTTCTCAAGCGCTAGACGGCTTCTGTCATCAGAGTAACATTTTTAAATGGCTCGTTACTAAAAATCAGATTTTCCTCTGTGGGTTGGGCTATTGAAAAGATTATTGACTGGTTTCGAAGTATGCTATGTAATATCATATAGATATTCCTGCATGAGGTCACCAAATCAGAGAAAAGTTTCACCAGTGTGTCACTAGTCTGTATTTCATTGAGGCTCTGTCTTTCGTGAGCCAGATCAATATGTCTCCCATGACCCAGATCAGACTGTCTTCTATGAGCCAGATCAGTCTGCCTTCCATGAGGCAGATCATTATGTTTCCAATGAGCCAGATCAGTCTGTCTTCTATGAGCCAAACCAGTCTGTCTTCTATGAGTCAGACATGTCTGTCTTCTATGAGTCAAACCAGTCTGTCTTCTATGAGCCAGACCAGTCTGTCTTCTATGAGCCAGATCAGTCTGTCTTTTATGAGTCAGATCAGTCTGTCTTCTGTGACCCAGATCAGTCTGTCTTCTATGAGCCTAACCAGTCTGTCTTCTATGAGTCAGACAGGTCTGTCTTCTATGAGCCTAACCAGTCTGTCTTCTATGAGCCAGATCAGTCCGTCTTCTATAAGCCCGATCAGTCTGTCTTCCATGAGCCAGATCAGTCTGTCTTCTATAAGCCAGATCAGTCTGTCTTCCATGAGCAGGATCAGTCTGTCATGTATTTGACAGTCACACCTTCTGAATCCAAACCTGGTGAGTGAAGAAAGCAAACCTTAACTAGGCTTCCACTACCACGTTACGTTACAACAGCCTGGCGACCTATTTTAGGCTTACCTAGTTAATAATGTGGTGTAGTTTACTGAGGAGATAATATTACACCTCCAGACGAGGGCTCTATCCCACTTTCTTCTTTTACGTGCTCTAAGACATAAGGAAATCCACGACAGTCAGCAATGTCGTTTTTTTTTTTTTTTTTTAAGTGCCATCACAAAAGAGCTTAGAAATAAAAGCGTTACTTCCCTTATCATAGAAATAAACATGAACATAGATTAAAACACTTATTATTAAAGATGGCATGTCTGGATGTACTGGATGTATTTGCAAGAATAATGATTAACTCTTTGCGACTAGTCTCTGGAACTAAACTATGAAACATTTGCTCCCAATGTGTTCACTGAATTTGATTTATTTTTTGACTTGAAGAATATAAATATTAACTCTCCCGCTCCAAAACAACCTCAGCAGTGTTGGTCTCTCTTATCTGCCTGTGCACATCAATGCTCAGAGAGGTAATTAGGCAAAGTCCTTATGAAATGAAAAGTAGCCTGTGTCTAACCGAACCTACATTTTTAAATTATAGAGTAACTTTCTTCCATTTTATCTCTACCAAAATTTCTTTTCATAGTTTATCCAGGCGGAGCAAGGAAATTGGCTCAAGCCCGAAAGAGTTACATTTCTGAAGTGTGAAGAACACTCTAAGAAGATCTAAACTTCGCATATAACTAACAACGATCATGTCTCATGACGATTTCTATGAAGATCTAAACTTCGCATATAGCTAACAACGATCATGTTTCATCATGATTTCTATGAAGATCTAAACTTCGCATATAACTAACAACGATCATGTCTCATGACGATTTCTATGAAGATCTAAACTTCGCATATAGCTAACAACGATCATGTTTCATCATGATTTCTATGAAGATCTAAACTTCGCATATAACTAACAACGATCATATGTCATGATGATTTCTATGAAGATCTAAACTTCTCATATAACTAACAACGATCATGTTTCATCATGATTTCTATGAAGATCTAAACTTTGCATATAACTAAACAACGATCATGTCTCACGATGATTTCTATGACGATCTAAACTTTGCATATAGCTAAACAACGATCATGTCTCATGATTATTTCTATGAAGATCTAAACTTTGCATATAACTAAACAACGATCATGTCTCATGATGATTTCTATGAAGATCTAAACTTCGCATATAACTAACAACGATCATGTTTCATCATGATTTCTATGAATATCTAAATTTTGCATATAACTAAACAACGATCATGTCTCATGATGATTTCTATGAGGATCTAAACTTTGCATATAACTAAACAACGATCATGTCTCATGATGATTTCTATGAAGATCTATACTTTGCATATAGCTAAACAACCATCATGTTTCATGATGATTTCTATGAAGATCTAAACTTCGCATATAACTAAACAACGATCATGTCTCATGATGATTTCTATGAAGATCTAACTTCGCATATAACTAACAACGATCATGTCTCACGATGATTTTTATGAAGATCTAAAATATGTAGAAAATTGGCGAACTACTTTCCGAGCCCTGTGTGACGTTTAACGGCACGGGAAGGATATAAGAAGAAAATATGTAGACAACTCAAGATCGATCCATACAACACATGTCATGTAAGGTACACAAACTCAGAAGTATAATTATGTTTCTACTGAAAACACCAGACACTGAAATAAGAACAACACATAAAACAATATATGTGCTGAATATAAATTTTGTTTTAATAAAAGATTACAGACGGAGAAAATAAACTATGTTTAAAGAAAATATTACTACAAATCATCACCTAAAAAAGGTAACGAAAGTTCTTGAAAGGAAAATGAACTTATATAGGGGGGAGAAAAAAGAAAAAAACTTCTGTGAATTATTATGAAGGACGTGTTTCCAGGTATGAAAGTCCGTCACTGATTTTTGTGCTTTGGAGAAGTTTAAAATTTAGGATTGAATGCTCTCTTGTGTTAGAAATAATGAACAAGCGAATTCTCTTTACTATTCAGTAGTTTATATCTGTGCCCACTAAAGAAATATTTATGAGATAGTCTGGAAAGCTCAATAGAAAATGTAAGAGAGGAAAATGAAAGAGAGGAAAATGTAAGAGAGGAAACTGTAAGGGAGGAAAATGTAAGAGAGGAAACTGTAAGGGAGGAAAGTGTAAGAGAGGAAAAGATAAGAGAGGAAAATGTAAGAGAGGAAAATGTAAGAGAGGAAAATGTAAGAGAGGAAAATGTAAATATCTGATGGACTTGACCAAGTAGTACAGAAAAAAAAACCATTCTGGTGGGAACTATCAAGGACCACTCAGAGACACATGTGGGCAGTAATCTTCACACCAGCTGATAAAATAAACTGTATACAAATATTTGTTCCCATTTTAAACATAGAAAAATAGGACTGTAAAGAACATATGAAGAGTATAAAGAATAGGTGTAAAAATCTTACATGAGGGGAAGATATATTAAGACACGCTACAGGCATGAAGAAGTTGTCCAGTGTTTTGATCAGCCACCCAATGCTCACTGCTTGCTTCGTAGTTGACAAACCATAGCTGACCAGGCCACGTTGATGCCTAAGTAACAGACTCAGCCTCCATAGTCCACATGTTTGTGGAGTCTGCTAAAGAAGAACTGCACCACCTCCTTTGTAGATCTACCCCAGGTCTGTAAAAATAACCACCGTAACCCAATCCTCGCATTAGACGTGATGTAAATACCTCAGTTTCTTCACCTCATATAGAGTATCCTGGATGATGCTTCAGGGACTTTCAAAATCAACAACAACAGCAAGGACACAATAACAACCATGCAAGATGTATAAACGTAGAAGATGCCACAAGAGTTAAGATTAGAAGATGATATATATATATATATATATATATATATATATATATATATATATATATATATATAATACTATTTTAAAAAATTCAACAAGTACGATGGCGCCATTTGAACGAATGTTTGCTGATCAGACAAGGGAAAATTGCCTGAAACGTTCACTTGGACATCAGCTTCACGTGCTGACCTGAATTGTACTCAGCAGATCATTCATGAGCACAGAAAAGTGACACTAGTCAAAACAGCATTTTTGACAATAACTCATGACAGGTTCACGAGAATCCCTTGAAACTTACCGAACACAAAACTCACTGGCCATGTTATTGAATGCCTATACAAGATTGAAGCTCCTCGAATCAATTCATTTGAAAATTCAATGCGCAATTATGGCTCATCTCACTACAGAGCAACGAATCATCATCACTTGACGTTTACAGATTGGATAGTCACAAAGTGTAGTGGCCCGACAATTTAATGTGGTTAGAAGAACCGTTAGTTGCCTTTGGAGACAATTTCAAGAAACTAGCTCAGTTGCAGACCGGCCGCGCAGTGGAAGACCCATAGTCACAACTTCTGCCGAAGACGGCTTCATACGGCTGCGTCACCTCGGCAATCGATTTGCATTTGCGTCCTCAACAGTCCAGTCAATGACAGCAGCTCGTTGAATTTCAGATCAAACGGTCAGAAACTAGCTGCACAATGCTGGTCTTTGTGCTAGAAGACCCTATAGGGGTCCTGTTATTAAGGACCGGCAATGCCAGAACCGACTGCAGTGGGCGAACCAGCATCGTCAATGCACTGTTGTGATTGATTAGAGAAGGATTTGGTTTAGTGATGAATCGTTCTTTCTGCTCCAGTGACACGATACACGGAGAAGCGTTTACCTCAGAGTCCATGAGCGCTACGCCCAGACCTGCGTTGATAAGGCTCCTCCACATGGTGGTGGAGGTGTACTGGTGTTGGGGACGATCTACTTGATAGGAAGAAGTGACGTGGTGCAAATTGAAGGACGCCTGAATGCCAACGATAAGTAGCTGAAATTCCTCGTTTCACGTCTTTCCACTTCTTGCTACACCAGGGTCGATTTTTCAGCAGGATAACGCTCGACCTCATGTGGCACAACTCACCACCCAGTTCCTCGCTAACAACAGCGTCAAGACTATTCTGTGGCTATCCATGTCCTCAGAGATGAACCGAATAGAACACTTATGGGATGAACTCAACAGACAAGTCCACTAGCGAGACGTGGAGCCAACCAGTCTCCGACAGTTGTTTCTTGCACTGCAGGAAGAGTGGGCAGCCATCCCACAACAACAGATCCAACGGCTAATAGGATCCATGTCAAGGAGATGTAGTTCTCTGACACAGGCCAGAGGAAGACATACACCTCACTGAAACTAAGGGCTCAGTCGCAAAGAATAAAAGTGTAAACCAAATTTAATAAACATCATTTCATTGCTAAAGGCTTAAAGTTTTTTCATGCCAAGATTGGAACATTAATTCCGTAAAATAAAATTTTGATACAAATTTGAAATTTGGTGTCCATTACGACTACAGCAGTGTTGCGTTTCTTTTTTTTAACACACACACACACACACACACACACACACACACATATATATATATATATATATACAACTTCTATTCAGACTTAAACTAGAAATAAAAGGTCTTCCGATAAAGATATGTGATATTTCTGTGATTGACATTATGAAGGTGATGTCACATTTTACTCTAAATCGCGCATTCTGGAAACAGTGAATTTATCATCATTTGATACATTCTAAGAACTGAAAATTGTTCTCACACTCGACTCTAAGAAGTACTTCCTGGTTGTTGTATG
The DNA here is from genome assembly GCA_009760885.1 of Achatina immaculata. Taxonomy (NCBI): domain Eukaryota; kingdom Metazoa; phylum Mollusca; class Gastropoda; order Stylommatophora; family Achatinidae; genus Lissachatina; species Lissachatina immaculata. The sequence continues at coordinate 6,443,562 of CM019706.1, read as the reverse complement.
TTCTATACAAGGATGATTCACACTGTAAGTGGAGCCTAGGAAAATGGATACAATCTGTTAACTTTCTGTTACAAGGAAGTACATTAACATTTTATATCTGGAACACAGCTGTACTCATACTGTTTTAGCTAGAGAAGATGGGACTCAGAAAACTAGCAAGTATTACTAACACATGAAAGATTGTAAAGGCTGATATATTTTGATTAACATGCTGGAGTATTTTATTTTACGATTCATCGTCATGACATTTAGAATTGTTGTTAGTCATTCGTTACTTTGTGGATAACATGTTTTCATTCAATATTTTCCAAGATATCTTGTCCTGTATTATTTGTCGGCATTATCTTACCAAATTCTTTGTTGGTATCAGTTTATATCGTTTATTGACTTCTAGTCGATCCATTGTTTCTCAGTTTCTGAGGAGTACATCCAGTGTTTATATATTCCCAGGAATTTATGTCACTGCGTTATCTATTCCTAGAGAGCTAAGTCACTGTCTCGTTGTTGTCAGGGATATCTGCTACTGTTTCTTTGTTCCCAGTAAGTTCTGTGTCTGTTTATTTGTTCTCATGGAGTTCTGTCATTATCTATTAACAGTGTGCTACATCATTGTTTATCTGTTTCCAGCAAGCTCTGTCATGTTTATATATTATCAGGGAGCTCTTTTAATGTTTATTTCCTCTCATTGAATTCTGCCAGTTTTTCTGTACAGGGCACATTAAGTCACTCTTTGTCTTTTCTTATACTAAACATACGAGGGGTGATTGATAAGTTCTCGGTATAAGGTACAACGGATTATTTGTGGACAACCTTTTTGGGTTATCTCTCACCATAGTCCCCGTTGCAAGTTTATGCACTTAGTCCAGCTATCCTGGAGCATACGGATCCCTTATTTGTAAAAGTCAGCATCATGTGCCAGTAGAAAGTGGTCTATATCATCATCTGAAGAAAATTTGCGATCACTGAACTCCTTTTTGAGTTTGGTTAATAGATAATAGTTCGGAGGGGCCAAATCTGGGGAATAAGGAGGACGTTCAAGAAGCTGGAAGCCGAATTCATGAATGGCAGCTATTGCCACCGGCAACTTATGGACTGGAGCATTGTCTTGATGAAAGATGACTCCTCTCGTCAATTTCCCTCGACGTTTTTCCTTCAGTTTGACCCGCAGTTGCTTCACAAGATTAACGTAATAGGCCCGGGTAACCGCTCTGCCCTTTTGAAGATAGTCTACCATTAGCACACCTTCTGACTCCCAAAAGATGGAAGCCATCACTTTGCATACAGACAGAACCACCCTTGCTTTCTTTGGAGGTGGGGATCCATGATATGTTTACTGCTTTGACTGTTCTTTCGTTTCTGGTTGAAAATGATAAACCCAAATCTCATTCAAAGTCACAAATTGCTGAAGAAACGTTTAAATATCTGCAGAAAAATGTCCAAGATTGTCTCTTGACACCTTGAGACGCTGTCGTTTGTGAGCAGCTCCAAGACGTTTCGGGACCCATCGAGTAGAGACCTTTGTCATTTGAAGACCATTGTGAATAATGGCATGAACACGTTCCTGGGAGATGCCTAACTCAGTACCAATGTACCGCTCAGTTAGTCGTCGATCCTTCATTATCATGTCATGGATTCTGCTGGTGGTATCATCGGTGGTTACCGTTCTTGGTCTTCCTGGTTGTGGATCATCTTCGAGACTCTCCCTTCCATGTTTGAATTGAGCTGCCTATTTTTTCACTGTGCTCTAAGAAGGGGCACTCTTCCCTTGAGTCTCTACCATATCCTCAATGATCTCCTTCAATGATAAGCCCTTGATGCAGAGGTAGCGAATGACTGCTCGATGAGAAATTTTATCCATTTTCTCAATTTATGCCACCCCTTACCACTTCAGTAGCCTATAAAAAATTAGTTGCAGTTAATTTCTTGAAACTTGGTGCTTAATCTTACATTAACATGATCTACAAATGTACCTAATATCAACTGTGTTTCAAGTATTTGTACCTTATGCCGAGAACTTATCAATCACACATCGTAGCAAGATAGAACAAAACCGTCAAACTCACAATGAACCCCAAAAGAACATTCAAAGAAAAATAGAAACAGCTGACTTTTTCTGACATTTTGTACAGGGTTTGTAACTGAATACTTTAGGGTAAAGAAGAGAGAGAGAGAGAGAGAGAGAGAGAGAGAGAGAGGTGGGGAGAGAGAGAGAAATGAAAAAAGAGAAATGACGATCTCTGAACTGAGTTTATGAAACTGTCATGTAGACATTATTGTCGAGTTTTTTACAACAGGAAGAATGTTGGTAATACAACTCTCTAATTAAGTGGACATTTACCATCACCGGATGTGAACAGGATGTTCATGTTTTTATCGTCCCAGTTTGTGTCACGTTTAAATCCTGCATGAAGTGAAGTGCCAGTTTTTATTCTTTCAGTTTTTTTATCACCCTACACCAGGAAGTAGAGACACGGCAGTCAGGCAAAGCCCTCACTCACTTTCTCCATCAGGTCCCTGGAAGTAGAAACACGGCAGTCAGGCAAAACCCTGACTCACTTTCTCCATCAGGTCCCTGAAAATACGTTCGAGCTACACTTTTGTCACAACAGGCTGACATACGAGGTAGGAGTCTAAGAAAGTGGTGGAGTTTAATAAGAGGTCTTTTAAAAGAGCAATGAACATCCGCAGAAATCAAAGTCATAAATCATCAATAACACCACCATCATCATCGCCACCCGGAAGTAAGTTGTCTTAATGCATTTAGATGAAAAGAAGAATAATACATTAAATCATGATCAGTCATTTTATTTCACCGGGCCAAAATATTTCCATTCAGTTCCTGTATCTTCAGACTAACGTCTGTTACAAACCACCAGGTCTCTGCTACTTAAATCTTTGAGTCATTTTCCATGTTCAAAGTCTAACTTTTGATGTGATTACATCTTTAAGTTCTTCAAGTCAAATTGTGTCTATGTTATTTGTGTTTGAGGGCAAGATCGAAGGGAAAAGAATAAGAAGATGACAGCGATATAGATGGGTGGACAACATCAAGAGATGGACATGGACAAGCTTGGCCGAGTGGTCTATGAGGACAAGAAATAGAGCAGAGTGGAGATTCATTGCAGCCAACCTTCCGTGGCGAGACGCCATGAAATAAATGAATGAGTTTGAGTTTATAATGAAGCATGTTGATGAAAATTAGTCTCTTTAAGAATTTAAGTTAGAAGACACAAACGCGGAGAAATTGCTCCTTGCGACAGTATCCTGTGATTTTAATGTTCCAAGTTATGTCAGCTTAAAACAACGCGCCTTAACAGAAGTTGTCAAGAGATCTAATGTCTAGTTATTACCACATACGGTTTAAAATAGCTTTACACGATGAAAAAGAATCCATTACTGTGTTGTGTGTGTGGCTTAATGTGCTTTCCATATCATTTTTCATATACAATAATCATTAACTTTTTCTAAACTTTGCTAAAGTTTTCTTAGATGCGTGCCTCATACTAACTATAGATGGCTGAAAAATTCATACATGTTTTCATGTTTAATGAATTTATTCCTAAATATTACGTGGCAGTTACAGACAAGACAAATATGATAACATTAATTCTAGATTTTAAAAAAAGACAAGTGAAAATGAGGAAAACATAAAATGAGGCCAGTAAAGTTGGACAATGACTATTTTTTGAAGCGGATATAAAAGAGTTAAGCTTCCTGCTGTAAATATAAACACATGAGTGGTGTAATGTTCATCCTGTGTTTCAGAAACACATTCAGGATGAGACTGAAGTGCTTGTGAAAGTGTTGAGGCCAGCAGGACACACAAGCTACTTGTTTTAGAGAGTATGCACTTAACATTTTGTTGTCTATTTAAAATAAATAATAAAAGTCGACTTTAGAATTGTTAGAGTCCAAATTACATTTAATTTTATTTTACGTACCAGTATTTTCAGTTATGTGTTATTCTTTCTTACTAAACCTTATAAAGTTGATGTACATCAACTTTTTGTGGGAACTGGTAAACATTGTTTTACCAGGCAGCTTCTGTCATGCACCACAGTTTTATTTGTATAAGCAGCCACAGTAACGCCACTGCACTTGTGTGCCTTTTCTGTGGAATCTGATCTTTTCAATTTTAGCATTCGTTTCTTCATCATTAACTGTAACCCACTACTCAGGGTAGCTATTTAATTAACTCTAACCCACTACTCAGGGTAGCTATTTAATTAACTCTAACCCACTGCTCAGGGTAGCTATTTAATTAACTCTAACCCACTACTCAGGGTAGCTATTTAATTAACTGTAACCCACTGCTCGTGGTAGCTATTTAATTAACTCTAACCCACTACTCAGGGTAGCTATTTAATTAACTGTAACCCACTACTCGTGGTAGCTATTTAATTAACTCTAACCCACTACTCAGGGTAGCTATTTAATTAACTCTAACCCACTACTCAGGGTAGCTATTTAATTAACTCTAACCCACTGCTCGTGGTAGCTATTTAATTAACTCTAACCCACTGCTCATGGTAGCTATTTAATTAACTCTAACCCACTACTCAGGGTAGCTATTTAATTAACTCTAACCCACTACTCAGGGTAGCTATTTAATGGATAAAATTATATTTTAATTCAGGTGGCGATACATCATATCAGTGATAAATCATGATAAATCATATCTCCTGTGTCTAATTATAAATTTCGTTCAGGAAAATGTGCAAGAAAAGTTAAAACATAAGATTAGAATACTAAAAACAGTTTGTCTGAACCTTAACAAAAAAACTGCAATTTCATACAATTTCTGATAAATCTCAAAGGATAAGAAAGGATTAGATATTTCCAATTCACAAATAAAAAAACTTCATCCACAGAGATTCTCTATTTCTTCTCTACCCTAACCTTTTCTCATAGTTCCGTCCTGCCCTTCAGAAAAATAATACTTACCCTGATAGACTCTGAGTCTAAGACATACAACACAATGAGCTGGCATGAGAATAGCCATCTGAGACATACAACACAATGAGCTGGCATGAGAATAGCCATGTATGGATAGAGTTAAAACAAAGAGTTGTGTGTTATGTGCCAATACACAAAAGGGATTTAAACGGCGACAGACGGAAGAAAGGGTTATTTATATGTAAATGAAAAGCTGCATGCAGAGGGTTAAATGCAGAATATGTTTTTTTTTTAATCTTCCAGTGAGAAAGAGTCTCGTAGATAGTCCTGCACTGACTGTTCTTTCTTTTCTGTCACAGTTTCTGTCACAGTTTCTGTCACAGTTTCTGCACTCATGTGTGTATGTTGTAGTCCTTCTGTGTGAATGTTTGTTGAAAGTGTCTGTCTAGTCCTTAGATTTAAAAATAAAGTATTATTTTTCAACTTTGATTACGCGATTTTTTTTCATTTATCACAATAACCTGCTATCACATTCACAGCTGTAATAATGTGCATATTAGCATGTACAAACGAAAACAATAAGAGACAACAAACCACACAAAAAATGTTTAGTTTGAAACTGTGCATTTTATTGTGAGCGGAACAAATGATAGAATCATTCTGTTACAGTAGCTATATGCTTTCTCTGTGGAAAATCAAATTACGTGTTCGACAATGGGCAATAAAGTGCAACCAACAGCACGAAGTACTGTGATGATTAAAAAAAAAAGAATAGTAACGAACTGTGTACATTAGACAGAACTTCAACCCTGTAATCATCTAATCACTAGTAAGACATAGTTTTAAACCGCTACAGCAACACATAACTCCTCAGAGACTTTCAACCTAGAAACGTTCCCTCTCTAGAAGTCTTAAAACAAATGCCACAATTTGCAGTTTGATGTCAATAATACGGTGACAAATACTTAACGATAATGGAAAATATCTATTTATACTTATTTTTTATAAATGCGATGTTGGGACTACAGCTTGGTTATGCAGAGATAGAACTCTTCTGCGTGGAACACAAATATGGACAACTTGTTGGGGAAATAAAAACAGTTCATGAGTTTTCAATAGGAAATACAGATAATATGGCTCACAAAAGGCACTAAAAGTGAAATTAAAAGATTCAGTAAATGATATCTCGCTGAGAATAGAAACAGGGGGGACAACCACAATATACTTGGATGGAAAATATGAAAAACAGATTGTGCTGAGCTTGGCCAGAAGGACTGTAAAAACAAAGGACAGAACAAACAGAAATCAAAGGATGACTGATGCAGGCATGACGCTTTTAGAAAAAAATCCACGGAAGCATTTAGGCGAGCTGCAGAACATAGGAGAGACAAGATGAGAGATACAGAAGTATTTAGACGAGACGCAGAGCACAGGAAAGACAAGATAAGAGACAAGATGAGAGAAAGGTTGAGAGACAGAGAAGCATTTAGACAAAACATGCTTAAAACAGATTCAACCGGATGAATAGAGCTTGTCTGTCTTTATTGATTCCAGAATGTGATATTAGTTTATTAATGGAAAGAAAATATGCAACTACGTGCTGCAGGAACGAAATATAGATACGTAGATATAACTCTTGGGTTACCACGAGCTGTGTAAATACCCTTTGAAAAGTGCAGTTCTTAAATGTAACCAAAAGCTAAAGATAGGCTTTGCATCATTTCTCGTGAAGAGTATATATATCAGAGGACATTGCTAAAAGAGGCCAGTTCAGTGGGCATATAAACCCTTGATGAGGTTGAAAATCTAGCCTAAAACAGGAAAACTTGGCAAACAACTATGCGAGCCCTATGTGACGTTTAACGGCACGGGAAGGATGTAATAAGTTATATATAGATGATTATGACTAAACCTCATTATAAACTTCAAGTAAATAAAATTTTAATAAAATCTATAAGAACCAAGAATTTAAAACATTGCAAAATACGGGATTAGCAAACAACATATGAATAAATTATGATCTATGATATATTCTATGCTGAGTTGGTTTTATATTATAGTAAAGTGCAACATTAGTTATATGTGTGCTTGCTACACACATTTATAAAGGTTTCAAAATATATATAACATAAAAAGTAATGTAATGTCTAGGGCCAAAGAAAAGGAGGCAGACCGCGTGAAACTCTGAAGAGGACATTATTAAGAGAGGCCAAATTAACAGGCATAAAATCCCTTGATGAGGTTGAAAGACTCTCCGAAGACAGGAAAAACTGACGAACTACTTTGAGAGCCCTATGTGACGTTTAACGGCACGGGAGTGATGTAAGATGTAAGATAAGAATGTCCAGGATTTGGACACAGTATGTGATATGTGATATGTGACTTAACGAAATCAAAGACTGGAAATCCTCTGTCTACGATAGCAATGTGCAGCGATAGTCCAGGGACAAGTGAAGAAATGTGCAGCGGTAGTACAAGGACAAGTTAAGAAACGTGCAGGGATAGTACAGAGACAAGTGAAGAAATGCATAGATAAAACATCACTATAGCGGTGTGCACAGAACAACTAGAAATATAGGAAGAAAACAAAGCAAGTAAAAAAGTTAACAATAAATTTGTCAGCTTTATTTATTTTACTGAATCACATATTTGCAGCATTTATGACTTTGTTGGGTTCTCATTTTTTTAAAGTTTTTGCTTTTTATGAGCATTCTCATTCCTGGTCGTGACCTAAACATTTTTCCGGAAGTCCACAGTGGTATACTCAACACTCTCCACCACCGGCTCTTGTTTGGTTTCTTGTGGCTTCTTTTTCTTGTCACTGGCTTGTTCTGACTTCTTCTTGTCTTGTTTTGTAGCTTGAGCGACTGTCACATACACCAAACCTTGTTCAGAAATGTTGCGTCCAGTGTCCTGGGGAGAGTGATTATAAGAGGGAGATGTATAGACAGTCGTGGGGAGAGTGATTATAAGAGGGAAATCTATAGACAATCCTGGGGAGAGTGATAATAAGAATAGGATATATAGACAGTCGTGGGGAGAGTGATTATAAGAGGGAGATGTATAGACAGTCGTGGGGAGAGTGATTATAAGAATGAGATATATAGACAGTCGTGGGGAGAGTGATTATAAGAGGGAGATGTATAGACAGTCGTGGGGAGAGTGATTATAAGAGGGAGATGTATAGACAGTAGTGGGGAGAGTGATTATAAGAGGGAGATCTATAGACAATCCTGGGGAGAGTGATTACATGAGGGAGATGTATAGACAATCCTGGGGAGAGTGATTATAAGAGGGAGATGTATAGACAGTCGTGGGGAGAGTGATTATGAGAATGAGATGTATAGACAGTCGTGGGGAGAGTGATTATAAGAGGGAGATGTATAGACAGTCGTGGGGAGAGTGATTATAAGAGGCAGACACAAATATGAAATGTCTGTGAATACAATGATTGTCGAATATGTGAAATTATTTACTATCTAAAACTCTTATAAACATATGAAATTTACGCTATAAATGAATTCTGAGTTGGTTGACATTTATGAAATAATTACGCGTGCCAGAAGCGTGAGAAAGCGGTCACTTATAGTGTCGTTAAGAGCTGTCCACTTCTGGAATACATTCGGTGTACATAACCCGTTATCTGGTATCTGGTCAGTATCCTGAAAATCACGTTCTGATTGACGTTTAAGGTTGTAGCAACTTGTCATTGTGAGGCGCCAATTTCCAGCATTGCTAAGCCTCTGCTCGTCTAAAAATGGGCCAAATGTCTTCTTATCACGTGACGATGCGTGAACGCCTCAAATGACCACTTTCCTTATATATCTCTAAAATTAGAATTTACCACAAGCTTTGTTGAAGTTCAAATTTTCGGGATAAGGATATTCACGCCCTTCATGCACGAAGATGTAGACTACAGATACCCAGATTTTTATGAATACATGACGAACAGTTTTGTGTGAAGAAGTTACAAAACAAGTTAAATGACAACAGCTTACGATTTTTTGTGGCAACGCGCAAGAGAAAAAGTGATCGTTAGCACGGTATGAGTAGTATATATCTGGAGAGGATGAAAGACAAGGGGGGGGGGGGGCAGGGAAGAAACTGATGGCTGAATGGTAGAATTCAAGGTTGCCGGAACCAACAGCTGACTGGCACAATTAGTGTTCATAGTCTTCAGTGGTTACTGAAACCTCTAGAGAGCGGAGCATGTACGGGTGTACCTCTGGTGAGATGATGCTAGTTCCTAGATTCAAGATACAGTATTCTATGGCTACTCATTTTTGTGATTCATATTGTATGATGATTTCTAGAAATGACTTTTGTGTGTTTACATCCTAATGCGTGACGTGGGTTCTCTTTAACTTAAAGATTTCAGGCCTCTTTTAGATTTAAAAAAAAATTTAATAACACATATACATGCAGTGAGTGTATCTTGTTCAAAGTGAAATCATGTGAAACTGTCATCTATAGACTCTGTCTGAGCTGTGTTGATTACTTACACAGAAGACTCTTTCCATCAGAAATGACGTGTTTGTCCCCGAATCGTTGACCACAGAATTGGCCCAGTCTCTAGTCAAAGTAATTCCGGTCACACTTTCAAATACGTGGTAACACACTACATACAAGTCGATGACATACTCTTCCATCTCCTACACACAGTCTCTCACACACACACATGATACTTAAAGCAGAATACGATATTCCAGGGCAGTGGTATTAACAGAATGTAAACTTCTGACAACATACTCTCGTAAACATAAAGTAAACTTCTGAGGACATAATCTAGTAAACAGAAAGTAAACTGCTGAGAATATACACTCATAAACAGAAAGTAAACTTCTGAGAACATACTCTCGTAGACCTTGCAAGGCTCTTTCTTTCATGCTTTAACACTTTAAGGAAATCAATCTGGTAAAAAGTCAAGTTTTCTCTAAGATACGAACCTTATCATCTTCGTGTGCTGCAGAAATAAGAGGACACTCGCTGTTGTCTCCCCTCGCACTCTTCCCATCACGTGCCTCTCTTCTCGCTACAGTCTTGTCGGTTTTCTCATGACCTTCATTGCTGGTATCAGTCATAGCTGCACAATAACATCAAATCATTTTGTTGGAAATGTTGACTACAAACCTTTTTTAAAGAACATATAATTCCCATTGTTACTGAGCATAATTTAGTCTGCATCTCATTCGCGACACTGAATTACTTTGGTCTAAATAAAAACAAAAAAAAAAACATTATGGTTTTAAATATAAGATACTTACTTCAGTGCATTTCATTTATGAGAAGATTTTTAATTGATCAGAGTTCTCGAAGCCAGCAATCATAATAAAAATATGAATAAAATGTCTTCTTCTATTCTCAAGACTTTAGGTAGCAGTATGTCTGCAGACATGTTGCTAGATTTATAAGTAGTATACTCTGTTTTCAGGGCGCCACCATAACCAGGTCGGTACTAGTTTAGGACAAATTTTATTTGGTGGATCTTTCATATGTAAACAAATCTGGAGCAGCTGAGATGAGGCTTTGGAGAAAGGTACAAGAAATATCCGAAGAGCCACTAAAGCAAGAGGTGAGCGAGATCCTGACAAAAGTTTCAGAACAACGAAGACTAATTAAAATTAGAAGAGAAACAGACAAAATATGTTGACATGTCATTAAAACAGAGATATTAGAGAACTTGGTAAATGACTATTAAATTCAAGGGGAAGTAACAAAGTAGGCCAAAATATATATCTGAGCGGACTGACCAAGTGGCAGGAAAAATAAAAGCATTTGAGTTGACTGGAAACATTGAGGAAAACAGAAGATGACGAAGGGTGACCATCAACGCTGTTGGGCACTGGAAGTAATAAGTAAATAGTTCTTACCTTATCATTCCTAAGTTTATGACAACATTCAGTCGATCCATCAATGGTTATAATTCTCATAAGTTAAAAAAACACATGTGTCTACAGATTTATTTTTGTCGTTATAATTTGTTCGTCTGCTTACTAACAGTTATAGACACCACAACTAACAGCTATAGACACTACAATTAACAGCTATAGACACCACAAATAACAGCTATATACACCACAACTAACAGATATAGACACCACAACTTACCGTCCTTGATTTCGGCATAAGCGTTGAGTTCATCGGCAGCACTGGGTGCTCTAAAAAGCGAATAAATTCAATACATGTACAATAACAATATCACCAAAACGAATTAAATCAACAATAATTGTAATAAACACTCTGCCAGACATGACATCACCAAGTCAACTACTCTCTTTATGCCTGGTTTATGCCACCAATATTTGGATAAGATGTACACTTTCTTGGACATCTTTGCACATAATTAGTTCTCAGCGGAGACTAAAGATCAAAGTTTTCTTTTACATTATCAGTAGTCTTGTTTCAGTCATTCATGCTGGAGTGATGGACAATCTTCAAGCTGTATAGTTGTATTTTGGTATCACAGTTTTACTGCAGTGGTTTTTGTATAGGTGTAGTGGAAACGTCACAACTTTGTAGTCGTTAAATAATAAAGCTGTTCCTACTTTTTTCCTAGTTTATACATTTTGGTATCACAGCTTTACTGCAGTGCTTTGTGTATAGTTGTATACGTATACATTGTTTATCGTGTGTTACACTTCAAGCTGGTATTAAGAATATTTAAAACACAAGTAGGAACAACTTTATTAATTAACGAGCATACAGGTTTAAGGTTTCGTTTTTACACCTTAATCATACACAATATACAGGACAAAGAGAAGTGAAAAGAAGAGAAAATACAAAATCACATCAATGGTAAATAATAAATAAGAATGGAAAAAAATATGCAAAAAACCACTTAGCTTTAACTCGCAGGAAGCTGCTTTTTGGGAGTTTGTGTGTTGAAGACTTGTGAGGTGTGGTGAAGACTTGTGAGGTGTGGTGAAGACTTGTGAGGTGTGGTGAAGACTTGTGAGGTGTGGTGAAGACTTGTGAGGTGTGGTGAAGACTTGTGAGGTGTGGTGAAGACTTGTGAGGTGTGGTGAAGACTTGTGAGGTATGGTGAAGACTTGTGAGGTGTGGTGAAGACTTGTGAGGTGTGGTGCCAGATTGAATGGCTGGTAGCAAAGAGCGCGTGAGACTGTGTGTATATTTATATATTTAGTTGTATATACACCTGTACCCAAAAACTACTCGTATGTCACTCTTCATGTAGGATTTCACTTGTATCTTCAGGGATTTTCTTTTCTGCTTGATGCGTGAGCTTTTATTCACCCCATTGTGAGGTCTCAGCCAATTGTCGAGCGCGCGGCAGTAACTGATTGTGAACTCTGTTAAGGAAAATGTCTCGGAAAAATATTTTTTTGGTAAGTTCGGGGTTGGTGGCCTGTGGGAGAGCCGTCCCTGTACTGTGTTGTTCTTGATAGTGCAAGTATATAAGTGTTATTTTATGATAGTATTCTATCTAAGGGATGTAATCCATGATAATTTAGTATTTTTGATGGTTTGATTATAGCCCTTAGTGTTACTGACGTAGACGATCAGGAAAAGGTCAATTAGAGATCTTGGAAAAATCACGGAGAATCATGAACTTTATCCTGACATGTTTTATGAAAGTTAAATTTGGAATGCCCAGTTAGTTTTTCACTGAAGGTCATTTTTGGACATTGACATCCCAGGATTTTGATGACTTTTATCGAACTTTCTTTGGACATTGTTTTTATAGCTAGCTAAATTTAGGTTATTTTTTTAGATACTAGTCCAAGGTCTGTAAACACGCGATTTCATAAAGTTTAGAGTACAAAAGTTCAAGTTTTGTGAACTCGCACGAAGTTAGGAATCTCGTGGTTTAGTGAAGGTCATAACAAATACCTTTGCGTGAACGTTAATTTAATGGAGAGATAGTTCCCGAAGGATGGCAGAGAAAATGCCTGTTATATAGAAGAACTCAGAACTGAGTTGAAGGATGCTTATTATGAGGAAAGTTAGAGAGTCATGTAGAAGTTGTGTTTGAGTTTTTTCTAGAAGACGCTGTTGAGAAGATGTTTTAAAATCACGCCTTAGATTCATTGCTGTAGTAACTGTCCTGTTGGACAAAGTTTTTTTTAGCAAGAATGTAATCAGTGTAGCAATATTTTTAATGGACTAGACTGAAAGTGTTACAATGGTCATCAATCTTTTGATGATGTGTGGTATTGTGGATGGTTCTTGGAGTTTCATAGAATTGTAAGTTGTGTCTTCATTAGTAACTACTCTGATGTTGGTTATTATTTCCTTCCCCATGGCATTGGCCTCATGCCCGGAAAGTACAGTGTACTTTTTGTGATCACCCTGCCATGTTGGTAGCTCTTTGTTTTGCCTCATCCACATAGTTCATCCAACATTCTATTCATTCAATAAATGTTTACTCTGTATTGTAACTTGAACTCTTGCTATCTTCATGAGTTCAAATGTGAGTCTAGTCGTGTGTGTGGAAAGTATTGTGACACTCTGTGGTTATTGTAAAGTTAGTGAACCTGGTTCTATTGCTGAGTCACGTGGTGTATAATAATGTGACAATGTGCCGCTTGGTTTAACAACAAGTACCAAGCTTACAGCAACAACAACATGTAATAAGTCAGTACAGTAGTTTTCAAATCTTTAATAGCAACAGACCACTCTGTACAAGTGTCATCTTCCACACTCGTACTCCTGGTAGCTGTGCTCTAGAGAGAAAGAGTAATACTATCTGCATCTGATGATAAAATACTCCACCAGATAACTGAAGAGAACCAAATACTAGGTTAATTTTTTCTGCAGTAATTATGTCGTTGTAAGGAATGATCTCATCAAGCACCGTCAAACTCACCAGATTTACTGTGATGTTGTTTATATAAATATATATATATATATATTTCCACACAAAGAGATATATACAACAACGTGGATATCTCCAGATGATAGAACTAGAAACCATATTGATCATTTTGGCATTACAAAGCAATACAAAACATCTGTGATATATTTAAGGTCATATAGGAATGTAGATGTCAACAGTGATAACAATCTATGTATAGGGAAAATAAAACTAAAACTGAAAAGCCAACACAAGAAATCAGTACACAGAAAGATAAACAGCCACAGCGTACAAGAAGAGAATACTAACAATAGTTTCAATTAGGAAATTCCCAATCATTTCACAACTCCCAGTTACATAGAGTAGATAGGTATAGATGACGTATGGAATTCTTACAGCACAGCCATAATCACAGCAGCAAAACCAGCACTTGACTGAGAAAACCAAATAGAAAACCATGGATATCAGAAAACACATGGAAGTACATACATGAAAGACGAGCAGTCAAATTAGACATGTTGAATATAAAAACAGATCTTGGAAAAGACCTGGCGAAAGCAACATACAAAGAAATAGACAAGAAAGTAAAAAGCTCAACTAGAAGGGATAAAAGAGAATGCATAGACAATATGGTGAAAGAGACAGAGAAAGCAGCAAGAACAGGAGACAGCAAAACTTTATATAACATACAAATGAGGCTAACAAGTACTATTACATCTAAAGAAAGACCAATCCTTAGCAAAACTGAAACCCTATAAACATCAACTAAAGACCAAAAGCAAAGATGGACTGAACACTTCAAGAAATATTTAATCTACCACACCCAAAAGAATTGTTAAACCTTGAATCCGACATACCAGCCCCATAACTAAATGTCAACCTAGATGAAATTACATTATGTGAAATTGAAACAGCAGTTAATTTAATGGCTAACAAAAAGCTGCAGATGAAGATGAAATAACACCCGAAATGTTAAAAGCTATCAATAGTGACATCATGAGACAACTACAGAGAATGTTTAACAAAATTTAGAAAGAAGAAATGGTCACTTCTAAATGTAAAAAAGGAATCATCATTAAAATGCCAAAAAGGGCAACCTTAGTGACTGTAACAATTGGAGAGGAGTAACCTTAATATCAGTTGTCTCAAAAGTATTTTGCAAGGTCGTTGTGAATAGACTTAAAGATATAGTGGATACTGCAATGAGAGAATAACAAGGAGGATATCGAAAATGGAGAAGCTGTCTCGATCAGATCTTTACTCTAAGAATAATACTTGAAGAACATACTGAAAAGCAGAAACCATTAATACAAAACTTCATTGACTTTAAAAAGGCATTTGATAGCATACACAGAGATTCATTGTGGAGAATTCTAAGTCTATATGGAATATCATCTAAAATTGTCAAAAAAAATTAAAGACCTATACAATGGATATGTTTGTGCAGTCAAAACAGAAGATGGGATGAGTGAATGGTTCCGATTGAAACAGGCGTGAAATAAGGATGTATACTGTCTCCTTTGTTTTTCTTGGAATTTCAGTAGACTTCATAATGAAAGAATGCTGTACAGGTAACACAGGTGTTGACTGGGTACATGGGACCTAACTGGAAGATCTTGATTTTGCTGATGACATAACTCTTATTAGTAACAATGTGAATTCCATGCAAGAAAAACAGATAGTTTGTCTTCACTTTCTAGCAAAATAGGACTTGAAATTAACAAGGACAAAACAAAAATAATGAAACTTATCATTAATCAAAATGGAAAAATACACATAGCAGGGACAAATGTTGAAGAAGTCAATCAATATGTATTCCTTGGCAGCTGCATAGACCAGGATGGTGACACTAAAAAGGAAGTTAGAAATAGACTTGCAAATGTAGCAGCAGTCTTCAAGAATCTTGAGAACATATGGAATTCAAAAGTTATAAGCACAAAAAATCAAGTTAAGATTATTCAATTCAAAAGTAATATCCACCCTCATTTTTGCATGCGAAAGCTGGAAAACAGCTAAATAAATAGAAAAGAAATTAGACTCTTTTGAAAACAAATGTATAAGGAAAATACTCGGCATCAAGTGGAACGAATTCAAGAACACTGCAGAGATAAGACAAATGACTGAACAACAACCAGTCTCATGGGTGATCAGGAGAAAGAGATGGACATGTGTTGGTCACTTGATGAGATGAAATGATCAGAGAATCCCAAAACAAGCTATAAAATGGATCAGAACAGGTCAAAGAAAAAGAGGCAGACCACGTGAAACTCTGAAGAGGACATTATTAAGAGAGGCCAAATTAACAGGCATAAAATCTCTTGATGAGGTTAAAAGACTCGCTGAAGACAGGAAAAATTGGCGAACTACTTTGCGAGCTCTATGTGACGTTTAACGGCACGGGAAGGATATACTATATATATATATATATATATATATATATATATTGTGCGGATAATAGCATAAGTGCTAGTTTCACCCATATGAATGTACTGTGGTGGTTGTGAGTAATGACTTGTGGTTATATTTTTTTTCTACACATTGATATAGGATATAGGAGTGTTTTTAACCAATCACTGGTTGCGAGGTTGGTTGGAAATGTTAAGGAAACTAGATTCCTTAAAGAGTCTAGTATGTGGACACATGATCATGAAACGACTATATCCTTGGGTTGTTACCACAATTTACAATACAGAGTACTGACAGTTTCCTGGAACCATTGAAAGATTCTTGAACCACGATGTGCTGACTCCAAAGTGCCTCTGTGAACATTCCTCTATAAAGTTCCCGCAGCTGTACGTCCTGCTGTGGAGAACTTCTACAGCTGGAGTATGTCTGACCGTCTCGAGATAATACTTATGCCTTTTATTCATGATGTTTATCTGCAGATAATACAGTTTCGATATTGAGTTTACGTACGTAAGACTTACTGAAGTTTTCTCTGCAGGCAACTCAATGTTGTTGATTATTGAGCATCAGCTGTAGGTTCATGATACGTTTTGATCCCGCTGAATATATTTTCACCAATATAATATATGTTGATATGCTGTTATATGTTGTTTTTGCCCAGCTGTTCAATATAATGCCAACAGCTTTTGTTTATTCTTTTGTGGTATTTACTTGTGTTATGAGGGTCTCACATTTTATTAATGTTCTTTTGAGATAATATATATATATATATATTGCAATGCATTGCTGATATTTATATTCAATATTGAAATCAGACATTTGTTCTGACAGTGAAATCTGATAAAATGGACATTTACTGAATTGTGTTTTGAGTTGCAAAAATATTCAATGACGTTTTCCTTTCTATGTTTATATTATTGAGTTGTGAGTTAATGGTGTGTATCTTTGTATTGTCTTAATAAACTCGTTTGTGCCGAGTAGTGACTTTATTTGAGGCGTTAGGTTTCTGTATGGGTACGATTGTGGTGAGAAAGTGCAGCTATATATATACTGGTATGAGTGTGGTGAGAGAAAGAGTTGAGCTATACATATTGGTATGAGTGTGGTGAGAGAAAGAGTTGAGTTATACATATTGGTACAAGTGTGGTGAGAGTGGAGCTATACATATTGGTATGAGTATGGTAAAGAAAGAATTGAGCTATACATATTGGTATGAGTATGGTAAAGAAAGAATTGAGCTATACATATTGGTATGAGTATGGTAAAGAAAGAATTGAGCTATACATATTGGTATGAGTATGGTAAAGAAAGAGTTGAGCTATACATATTGGTACGAGTGTGATATATATATATATATATATATCAGTACGAATATGTGAGAGAGTGGAGCTGTATATATTGATACATGTGTGGTGAGAGAGTGGAGCTGTATATATTGATACATGTGTGGTGAGAGAGTGGAGCTATATATATTAGCACGTATGTGTGAGAGAGTGGAGCTATATATATTAGCACGTATGTGTGAGAGAGTGGAGCTATATATATTAGCATGTATGTGTGAGAGAGTGGAGCTATATATATTAGCACGTATGTGTGAGAGAGTGGAGCTATATATATTAGCACGTATGTGTGAGAGAGTGGAGCTATACATATTGGTACGAGTGTAGTGAGAGAGTGGAGCTATATATATTGGTACGAGTGTAGTGAGAGAGTGGAGCTATATATTTATTTGTACGTATGTGTGAGATAATGGAGCTGTATATATTTGTACGTATGTGTGAGAGAGTGGAGCTATATATATTAGTACGTATGTGTGAGAGAGTGGAGCTATATATATTTGTAGTATTGTGAGGGAGCGGAGCTATATATATTTGTAGTATTGTGAGAGAGTGGAGCTATATATATTTGTAGTATGTGTGAGAGAGTTGAGCTATATATATATTTGTAGTATGTGTGAGAGTGGATATATATATATATAATATATATATATATATTTGTACGTATGTGTGAGACAGTGGAGCTATATATATATTTGTACGTATGTGTGAAAGAGTGGAGCTATATATATTTGCAGTATGTGTGAAAGAGTGGAGCTATATATATTTGTAGTATGTGTGAAAGAGTGGAGCTATATATATTTGTAGTATGTGTGAGAGAGTGGAGCTATATATATATTTGTACTTTCATGTGAGAGAGTGCAGCTATATATATTTGTAGTATGTGTGAAAAAGTGGAACTATATATATTTGTAGTATGTGTGAAAGAGTGGAGCTATATATATTTGTAGTATGTGTGAGAGAGTGGAGCTATATATAATGATAAGAATGTAGTGAGAGAGTGGAGCTATATATATGTGTACGTATGTGTGAGAGAGTGGAGCTATATATATGCGTGTACGTATGTGTGAGAGAGTGGAGCTATATATATGCGTGTACGTATGTGTGAGAGAGTGGAGCTATATATATGCGTGTACGTATGTGTGAGAGAGTGGAGCTATATATATGCGTGTACGTATGTGTGAGAGAGTGGAGCTATATATATGCGTGTACGTATGTGTGAGAGAGTGGAGCTATATATGCGTGTACGTATGTGTGAGAGAGTGGAGCTATATATATGCGTGTACGTATGTGTGAGAGAGTGGAGCTATATATGCGTGTACGTATGTGTGAGAGAGTGGAGCTATATATATGCGTGTACGTATGTGTGAGAGAGTGGAGCTATATATATACGTGTACGTATGTGTGAGAGAGTGGAGCTATATATATATGCGTGTACGTATGTGTGAGAGAGTGGAGCTATATATATATATGCGTGTACGTATGTGTGAGAGAGTGGAGCTATATATATATATGCGTGTACGTATGTGTGAGAGAGTGGAGCTATATATTCAGAGTTAATTGTTGACAGTGAAACAAGATCTAGGAAACCGGGGTGATTGTGACTGGATTTTCTCCAGATATTTATCCAACGTAGCCTTTCCGTGCCGTGTGTGTGGTAGGAGGAGGGGGTGGGTGCAAGAACTGACAAGAGAGCTCGTCTTTCAATGCCTAGACAGATCGCATAGCTACGACAGCCGTAAGATCATGATTACATGTTGTCTAGTTCATTGTGGCAGCTGCTTTACACACTTCACCAAAGTCTGATTCTTTCTATGATGGAGTATAGATTGCTAAGCTGCTTACGGACAGAAAACAGAAATCGTATGTCTGAAAAGGGCTTTGAGACCGAGTTTATAGCCAGGCTGTTAAAATTTAGCATTTCTACCTGGCACATCAACCTTCTGTCAGGGTCGGCCCGAGCAATTTTGTTTCCAGTGTAGCAGCATATCTTGCCTCTCTACCTTGCTCATCTATCTTGCCTCGCTACCTTGCTCATCTATCTTGCCTCTCTATATTGCCTCTCTACCTTGCTTATCTATCTTGCCTCTCTATATTGCCTCTCTACCTTGCTCATCTATCTTGCCTCTCTATATTGCCTCTCTACCTTGCTCATCTATCTTGCCTCTCTATATTGCCTCTCTATATTGCCTCTCTACCTTGCTCATCTATCTTGCCTCTCTATATTGCCTCTCTATTTTGTCTCTTGACCTTGTCTCTCTACCTTCCCTCTCTCTACCTTGCTCATCTATCTTGCCTCTCTATCTTGCCTCTCTACCTTGTCTCTCTACCTTGTCTCTCTATATTGCCTCTCTATTTTGTCTCTTGACCTTGCCTCTCTACCTTCCCTCTCTCTACCTTGCAGCTCCACTTCACTCTCAAATCAACACTTACTTTTTTTAAAATGTTATTTTAAGTAAGCTTTAATATGTCTGACTATTAACATATATATATATATAGGGTGCAGACAGCACAGAGGACATCAACAGCAGACTTACTAGAGCAAACCAGGCTTTTGCTATGCTACAAACTATATGGGAATCTAAAAAAAAGCGTGAAGACGAACATCAGGATATTTAAGAGTAATGTTCTAAATGTACTACTCTATGGAAGTGAATGCTGGAAAATCACCAAAACCATAGAAAACAAGTTGAATTATTTCCAGACTAAATGTTTACGAAGAATTTAAAAAAATATTTTGGCCAAACACCATAAGAAATAACATCTTATTGGCAGAGATGCAGATGAAGCCACTGACAGCAATTATTGAGGAAAGACGCTGGCGATGGTTGGGACATGTGCTCCAAATGACTGACAACTCACTACCAAAAATAGCACTAAGATGGACACCACAGGGGAACAGAAGTAAGGGTAGACCAAACGAGACATGGAGAAGAACAACAGAAAGGATGTTGAGCAATAGAGGGCTCACCTGGGCAAGAGCAGAAAAAAAAGACAAAGACAGGCATTTGTGAAAAACCCTTGCGAAAGCCCCCATGAGCCCTGGGCACTTAATGTTCAGAGAGAGAGAGAGAGAGAGAGAGAGAGATAGGGCGGTGAGTGGAGAAGTGGTTAGTGCACTGGTCTCTCATGGCGAAGGTCGGGGGTTCGAATCCGGCCGGAGGCGCCCCAGTCACCGAGCTGTAGAAATGGGTACCCGACTTCATCTGGAGTTGTGGAAGGAAAGGCTTGCAGGCGTGATACTGACCATATCACCCTCTAGTGTGCTGACAGGTCAAGGAAAATATGGGCACTAACACCATATCCCTACATGCCTCTAAGGCATGACAGGATTACCTTTACCATTACCTTTATATATATATATATATATATATATATATATATATATATATATATATATATATATATAGAATGAACTCTTAGGGAAGAAACAAGCTCTAGGGAACTGTGATGGTCTGGTTAGATTTTCAACAAATATTTTCAAGTGGTGGAGTAACATAGCAGACGTAGGAACAATTCTATATTTAGTTCAACCAACATTTAATAAGTCACCCACACCCTTCAGACTCACGTTTACTTTATCAGATCAGATATTTCCACATGTAATCAGGATCATTACACTGCTACATTAATGTTGGTTTAATGATCGTGTGCTACAGTAATGTTGGTTTTGTGATACATGTTCTAGTAAGGTTGGCTCGATGGTATAAAGTAGGAAAAAGGTAGGAACAGCTTTATTATTTAACAATTACACAGTTGTAACAATTACAATTGTAATTGTTACAACTGTGTCTTATCTTATATATCTTATATCCTTCCAGTGTCGTTAAACGTCACATATGGCTCGCAAGGTAGTTCGCTAATTTTTCCTGTCTTCGGCGAGTCTTTCAACCTCATCAAAGGATTTTATGCCTGTTAATTTGACCTCTCTTAACAATGTCCTCTTCAGAGTTTCACGCGGTCTGTCTCTTTTTCTTTGGCATGTTGTGTTCCACTTGATAGCTTGTTTTGGGATTCTCTGATCATTTCTTCTCATCAAGTGACCAACATATGTCCATCTCCTTTTTCTGATCACCCATGAGACTGGTGGTTGTTCAGTCATCTGTCTTATCTCTGCATTGTTCTTGAATTCGTTCCACTTGATGCTGATTATTTTTCTTATGCATTTGTTTTCAAAAGAGTCTAATTTCTTTTCTATTTCTTAAGTTGTTTTCCAGCTTTCGCATGCATAAATGAGGGTGGATATTACATTTGAATTGAATAGTCTTAACGTGGTTTTTGTGCTTAAACTTTTGAATTCCATATGTTCTCAAGATTCTTGAAGATTGATGCTGCTTTTTGCAAGTCTATTTTTAACTTCCTTTTTAGTGTCACCATCCTGGTCTATGTAGCTGCAAAGATATGCACATTGATTGACGTCTTCAATATCTGTCCTTGCTATGTGTATTTTTCAATTCAGATTAATGGGAATTTTCATTATTTTTGTTTTGTCCTTGTTAATTTCAAGTCCTATTTTGCTAGCAAGTGAAGACAGGCTATCTGTTTTTTTTCTTGCATGGAATTCACATTATTACTGATAAGAGTTATGTCATCAGCAAAATCAAGATCTTCTAGTTGGGTCTCATGTACCCAGACAATACCTTTGTTACCTGTGCAGCATTTTTTCATTATGAAGTCTATTGTAATCCCAAAAAGTAAAGGAGCTAGTATACATCCTTGTTTCACACCTGTTTAAATCTGGAACCATTCACTCATCCATTCTTCTGTCTTGACTGCACAAACATAGCCATTGTAGAAGTCCTTAATGATGTTGACAATTTTATATGGTATTCCATATAGACTTAAAATTCTCCATAATGAATCTCTGTGTATGCTATCAAATGCCTTTTTAAAATCTATGAAGTTCAGTATTAATGGTTTCTGCTTTTCAATATGTTCTTCAAGTATTATTCTAAGAGTAAAGATCTGATCGAGACAGCTTCTCCCTTTTTCGAAATCTTGCTTGTTCTTCTCTCATTGCAGTATCCACTATATCTTTGAGTCTATTCAAAATGACCTTGCAAAATATATTTGACACAACTGATATTAAGGTTACTCCTCCCCAGTTGTTACAGTCACTAAGGTTGCTTAAAAAAGGCAACCTTAGTGACTGTACAACTGTGTATTTGTTAAATAATAAAGCTGTTCCTACTTTTTTCCTACTTTGTACATTTTAGTATCACAGCTTTACTGCAGTGATTTGTGTATTGTTGTGTACCTATACAGTCATTATTGTTGCTCTATGTGTTCTAGTAATGTTGATTATAGCTATGAATCGTTAGATTAAATTTGCTTCTATCATCATGTGTTATAGTAATCTTGGTTATATGATCAGCAGATCAGTGTTACTGTAATGTTGGTTCTATGAGAGCTACTGTATAGCCATATATTTATTTATGTGTGCGTGTGTGTGCGGGTGTGTGTATGTGTACATCTATAGACGGAAACTGTCTCATGTTATGCACCATATGATGCCAAAAGATTGTTTTCTAATGAGTGACTTCTTTTTCTTCTTCTTCGTTCGCTTCTACCCCCAAGACCGCCCCGTGATTTTAATGAGTTGACTCCTGTGGTCCTCAATAGGACCCTGGGTCCTCCTGTTGTCCCCGGAAGGACCACACGAGATCCCTGAGAGGACTACAAGAGGTTCAGAGTATCGAAGGGCGTGGGCCTGTATTCTCGGTGGGTCGCAGAAGCGGGATTGCTTGACACCGTGGTTTCGTTGCACCAGTTTAGTCTAGAGTTGGACTGTCTCACCAGAAAACCTCGACGTGTTTTGAGATACCCGTGTATCACCGCCGGGTGAGGAATGGTTGCCATCCAGTCCAGCGTTGGCTATTTGAAACGCACGCCTTGGAGACATTTAATTAAAGTGAAGAGCGTATCCCCCACCCCACCTCCGGCTATAACAGTCCTTAGAACCACCTGGGATGGCAGTAATAGACGACGTATATTCTCTATTTATGAAAAATAAACACTGATTGTGTATGCGAATTATGTACGAATGATATACCTTAGCAGTAGCTAACGAAGCAAAATATAAGTAAGAACAAAACAGCAAGAGAATTATAGAAAGGCACTCATGTCACGAACGTTGAGGAAGCCTTTAAAGATGGCACATAAATAAAAGTCATATTATCGGACTGGGCAAATAAATAAAAGTCGTATTATCAGCCTGGGCACATAAATAAAAGTCGTATTATCAGACTTGGCACATAAATAAAGATCATATTATCAGCTTGGGCAAATAAATAAAGATCATATTATCAGACTGGGCACATAAATAAACGTCATACTATCAGACTGAGCACATAAATAAACGTCATACTATCAGACTGGGCACATAAATAAACGCCATAATATCAGACTGGGCACATAAATTAAGGTCATACTATCAGACTGGGCACATAAATAAACGCCATAATATCAGACGGCACATAAATTAAGGTCATACTATCAGACTGGGCACATAAATTAAGGTCATACTATCAGACTGGGCACATAAATAAACGCCATAATATCAGACGGCACATAAATTAAGGTCATACTATCAGACTGAGCACATAAATGAGCGTCTTAATATCAGACTGAGCACATAAATGAGCGTCTTAATATCAGACTGAGCACATAAATGAGCGTCTTAATATCAGACTGAGCACATAAATGAGCGTCTTAATATCAGACTGAGCACATAAATGAGCGTTTTAATATCAGACTGAGCACATAAATAAATGTCTTAATATCAGACTGAGCACATAAATTAAGGTCATACTATCAGACTGAGCACATAAATAAATGTCTTAATATCAGACTGAGCACATAAATGAGTTTCTTAATATCAGACTGAGCACATAAATGAGCGTCTTAATATCAGACTGGCAAGCTTCATAAAAGCAATCTATCACAGTAGAAGAACTATATTTAATACCTTTATTTCATATTTGAAGTTACTCGACACCACGCTTGCTATCTACACGACATGGTCGCGCTCTTATTATCTTTCTGGTGCAGTATGTGATGTATAAATAGATCAGAGAAAAACACAAACATCTCAGAGAAAGTGGAACGTGAATTAATTTAAGAATAGCAGTTACTGACCTGGATGACTTTATAACTCTTCCTAGAGAGGAAAAATAGTAAGTTCTATTAATACAGAAATAGTTAATACGAGGATACTATAAACGGAAGTGAAACTACGAAAAGACACAAGAAGGTAACATTAGTATATCATCTCTTAAGTTGTGGTACTGAAAAGAAACGTAAAAGAACTGGTTATTAAATTAGATAGATATCATTTTTTCTTCATTACCCTTCTTTATCTCCTTATTATGCAATGCTTTTCAATTCATATTTAGTTCTGTCTTAATATGTAGTGTCAGTACTAAACTGGTGTTCATTGGCTGGACTTGGATGAAAGTTTACAAGATGGAGAGAATGTTTAGATGGGCCTCCAGGTCTAGTTCTTCGCCCTTTGAAAATAAAGTCTGTTTCTTTTTATGCTTTTACTTCGTGCATGTTTAAATCAAAATGACTGCAGTAAATATTTTAGTGTTTTTTATCTAAAAACTGCAGGCACACTTAGACGATACTAGAGTCACATTATTACTTCCTCATTTTTCTTTCTGTAAACATAAACTTTGTATGCACATTCTGCTAATATAAATTGAATCCTTCAATGCTGCCTGTTGAGTATGTATTCCACTTAATTTCCATACCTAAATTTGATTAAAATAATTCAGAACGACAATAAAAACTCCTTGAGCATAGGGGTACTGAACTTGATGACGATGAATTATAACAAATAGAATTTGGCTTTTTACCAACATGAAAAATCGAAGATGGCTTTGATGTTGGAACTACGCTATCGAATAAAGACATGATAAGACTGTTGTAAATCACACACTGGTAGCCCAGTAAAAGGATTTGTATGTTACTAAAAATAACAAATGACTTGCTGACAGTGCACAGCCTGATTAAAAGCCTTCATTGAGAGACAAAGAAATGGGCAGTAATTCTGCCAAGATTCTGCTCGATTCTTCAATCACAAAATGTCCGTTCTGCGGCAATGCCCGTGGTTATAGAAAGTTATAATAACAACTATCACATGTTTCTAACTGTATTCGCTCTAATTTTCCTCATAATCTATACAATATATAATTCATAATCATATATACACAATTATAATAAAAATCATATCCCTACTCTGTACTAAAATATAGTATTGATGAGAACTGTGACAACAACATTTACCTCTATAACGATATATGAGTACGCCAGTAATAACAGCAATTATGACAACAATCAAAACGGCAATGGCGATGTACATGTAGTTCATCATTTCTTGTGAGATGACAGTAGAACTATTTTCAGGAGGAATATTTCTATCTGAAACAGAAGCACAGTATCTAAGTCTCACTTACAATCTGTATATTATTAACAAAAGTTGTGATTAGCATGTTGTTTAGTGATGACTTCAAAGAGAGAGAGAGAGAGAGAGAGAGAAATCAAACAGAAACACTACGACGAATCCAAGTTTCTGAGTGATAGACTGAAAGATGATCATGCAGACACAAGAAAGAAAGAAATTTGTTTTAAAATGATGAAAGATTGGCTGTGATATCCTGCCTTACGTTCTGATTTTCTTAACTTTCACCTCAGCTTTCACCTCACTTCAGCTTTCACCTCAGCTCTCACCTCAGCTTTCACCTCAGCTTTCACCTCAGCTTTCACCTCAGCTTTCACTTCAGCTTTCGCTTCAGCTTTCACCTCAGCTTTCACCTCAGCTTTCGCTTCAGCCTTCACCTCAGCTTTCACCTCAGCTTTCGCTTCAGCTCTCACCTCAGCTTTCACCTCAGCTCTCACCTCAGCTTTCACCTCAGCTTTAAACCTCAGCTTTCACCTCAGCTTTCGCCTCAGCTTTCACCTCAGCTTTCACTTCAGCTTTCACCTCAGCTTTCACCTCACTTTCACCTCAGCTTTCGTTTCAGCTCTCTCCACACACCTCAGCTTTCACTTCAGCTTTCACCTCAGCTTTCACCTCAGCTTTCGCTATAAAGCCTTTATTCAACATCAGTACTTATAGTAACATTATTTTATATGCGTACGTATTAAACAACAATAGTAAATGTAAAATCCTAATTTTTACGTATAATTTCTAAACCATATACAAGCGTATATATATATATATATATATATATATATATATATATATAAGAAATTAGACTCTTTTCAAAACAGATACATAAGAAAAATACTCGGCATCAAGTGGAATGAATTCAACAACAATGCAGAGATAAGACAGATGACTGAACAACAGCCAGTCTCATGGGTGATCAGGAAAAGGAGATGGACATAAGTTGGTCACTTGATGAGAAGAAATGATCAGAGAATCCCAAAACAAGCTATCAAGTGGAACACAACAGGCCGAAGAAAAAGAAGCAGACCGCGTGAAACTCTGAAGTGGACATTATTAAGAGAGGCCACATTAACAGGCATAAAATCATTTGATGAGGTTGAAAGACTCGCCGAAGACAGGAAAAATTGGCGAACTACTTTGCTAGCCCTATGTGACGTTTAACGGCACGGGAAGGATATAAGATATAAGATAAGTATATATATATATTTCCTCTCAGAATAATATTTGAAGAACATATTGAAAAGCAGAAACCATTAATACTGAACTTCATAGATTTTAAAAAGGCATTTGATAGCATACACAGAGATACATTATGGAGAATTTTATGTCTATATGGAATACCATATAAAATTGTGAGCATCGTTAAGGACTTATACAATGGATATGTTTGTGCAGTCAAGACAGAAGAATGGATGAGTGAATGGTTCCAGATTGAAACATGCGTTAAACAAGGATGTATACTGTATCCTTTACTTTTTGGGATTACAATAGACTTCATAATGAAAAAATGCTGCACAGGTAACAAAGGTATTGACTGGGTACATGGGACCCAACTAGAAGATCTTGATTTTGCTGATGACATAACTCTTATCAGTAATAATGTGAACTCCATGCAAGAAAAAAACAGATAGCCTGTCTTCAATGGCTCGCAAAATAGGACTTGAAATTAACAAGGAGAGAACAAAAATAATGAAAATTCCCATTAATCTAAATTGAAAAATACACATAGCAGGGACAGATATTGAAGAAGTCAATCAATTTGCATAGCTTGGCAGCTACATAGACCAGGATGGTGACACTAGAAAGAAAGTTAGGATCAGAATTGCAAAATCAGCATCGATCTTCAAGAATCTTGAGAATATATGGAATTCAAAAGTTATAAGAACAAAAACCAAGTTAAGACTATTCAATTCAAATGTAATATTCACCCTCATTTATGCATGCGAAAGCTGGAAAACAACTAAAGAAATAGAAAAGTAATTAGACTCTTTTGAAAACAAATGCCTAAGGAAAATATTCGGCATCAAGTGGAACGAATTCAAGAACAATGCAGAGATAAGACAGATGACTGAACAACAACCAGTCTCATGGGCGATCAGGAAAAGGAGATGGACATATGTTGGTCACTTGATGAGAAGAAATGATCAGAGAATCCCAAAACAAGCTATCAAGTGGAACACAACAGGCCGAAGAAAAAGAGGCAGACCGCGTGAAACTCTGAAGAGGACATTGTTAAGAGAGGCCAAATTAACAGGCATAAATTCCTTTGATGAGGTTAAAAGACTCGCCGAAGACAGGAAAAATTGGCAGACTACTTTGCGAGCCCTATGTGACGTTTAATGGCTCGAGAAGTATATAAGATATACGATATATATATATATATATATATATAGGTGGACACGGGAACTTTGCCTTATATATATATAACGTATTATTTCACATTCCAATATTTTAGAGCCAAACTAAGAAACAAAATGCTTACTAGAAATATAATTGTTTCAGCTACTCATTAATCACACGATGAATGTTGTGATAGGAAAACATCTAAGAAAGTGAATGTTGTACCGACAGCAAGTACGTAATGACGTGTCTTTTGAACATTTTGAAGCTAAAAGAAGAAATGTTGCTCATTGGTTTTATATGAAAGATAAAGAGCAGACAGAAAAGTTGTAAATAAGATCTTAATAAGCAGCCTTTCAATATAAATCTCTATTTTTATTTACATTATTGTGCTTTGTTAAAGTATCTTCTGTAGTTAAAATACATTTGGATTGCTCTTAGTTTGAATTGCCCTTCCTAAAATAAAATAAATGGGAAGTTTCTTAGCCTACCTGTTTTATCTGATGCCATTCTATTTGTCATGGTCGTAATTGTTGGTGTGCTTGAAGATTGTGTTTCTGATGTAACTATTTATAAATATAGAAAAAGAAGATTACACCTCTGGAATTATTTTAATGTATGATGAGAATGTTCTAAATTGAACATGTTGTTTTAATTTTAATTCACTTAAAACTTGTTACGGTTACTTTATCATTTTATGTTTAGCAGCAAAACAGTAGTCAAATCTATGTCAGTGCCTTGGACGTCAGTTTCTGCAGTTTAAAACACAAATCTGCACTCATCACTGATCACAAATTCCCAAACACTTATTTAAAGCTCTTATGAATGTTGCCTTGCCCAGTTAGTAGTTTTGGCGCGATAGTTCTTCACAATCTGAGATGAAGTACATGTTTCAGTTCCTGTCTGGAGGTCATGTTCCAGAATTTGTTCAATTACAAAACTCTGAATCTTTCGAAAAAAAAATTCAGTGAAAACGACGAAGGGACTTAATTTTCAAAGGGTAAAGAACTGAACTTGCAGGTTATTCTGACTTTGTGTTCATCATCTCTCAATGTTACTTCCATATCAAACATTCAATATTTGTTTTAATATATAACGTCTGTATATAAAATATACGTGTCCATAAAATATAGAGCTATTTTAAGCTCTTATCCGTAATTTAAGTATGTAAAATGACTGCATTCAAACAGTATAACAGTTTTCACATTCGTACACAGATGAACACAGCTAAACTGCTAAACACGTTCGTCGCATGAACAGAAATACTGCAGCCAGTCTGTAACCATCCATTGGTTACAAGGTTGGTTGGAAATATTAAGGAAACTAGATGCCTTAAAGGGTCTAGTATGTGGACCCATGATCATGAAACAACTATATCCTTGGGTTGTTACCACAGTTTACAGTACAGAGTACTGGCAGTTTCCTGGAACCATTGAAAGATTCTGACCCACAATTTGCTGACTCCAAAGTGCCTATCAACATTCCTCTATAAAGTTCCAGCCGCTGTACGTCCTGCTGTGGAGAACTTTTACAACTGGAGTATGGCTGACCGTCTCGAAATATAAGTTATTTAAACAACGAAAAGGAATATGTTGCTGGTTTTGACTGTGCTGGTGTTAGTGTAAAAAATGTGTGTTTAAAGTAATGAAGAATATGTGTGTGAGTGTGTGTGCGTGCATGTTTGCGCGCGCTGGCTGAGGCAGTAGTCGGGAAGACAGACAGAGAATTGTAGTTTAAGTGAAGGATGAGAGTTAAATGAATATATGTATGTGAGAAAGAAATGATACTTGGTAAACTGGGGTTGTGTATAATAAAAAATACATTTAGCGAGAATACATGATAGACTGTAGATTATTGGTGAGAAGATCAGCTGTGAGAAGATCAGCTGGGAAAATATCTGCTGTGAGAAGATCAGCCGTGACAAGATATGCTGTGAGAAGGTCACCTTTGAGAAGATCAAATGTGAGAAGATCTGCTGTGAGAAGATCAAGCTCGTCATATCATAACAGTATTGAAAATCTACAATCTTGCAAGAAGGTATGAAATTAAGCAATATTGACCTAACAAGCTTATTAGCAAAAAAATATAGGTCTCACAAAAAGTTAAAGGACAAATGTTTGAATTTTCTTTTTTAATGTTTCAAGTTAATCATTACAGAAT
Organism: Achatina immaculata; assembly: GCA_009760885.1. Classification (NCBI taxonomy): domain Eukaryota; kingdom Metazoa; phylum Mollusca; class Gastropoda; order Stylommatophora; family Achatinidae; genus Lissachatina; species Lissachatina immaculata. The sequence goes on along the minus strand of CM019706.1, from coordinate 6,413,153 downwards.
GTAACCTTTTTTTAGAATGTAAGTAAAAGTACGTTATGTCGTGAACACATTTCATCGAAGCAGCTTCTTGGACGTGGACAATGAGAATCTAACACAGCTTTCCTGTCACTATAATTTTAAGTTTTCTCATACAAATCAGCATATACAAATTTGCCTACGAATTTAAATCAAGAAAACCAACGTAGTCAGGCTTGATTGTAAAGATTTGCTGTCTAGAGATGAACAGACGTCGCCTGAATGATGGAACAGTTCACGATTTTGCAAGAATACTACAGGCTTATTGGAAAAACTAATTATGTCAGTCCGTAAGAACAGCGAAGAGCAAAACCTCTATCTTAATGCGAAGAAAACTAAATTGATAACAACTGACAAAACAAACAAGGCAACTGAAATATGTATCAATGAGGTAAAATTGGAAGAAGTGGAGAGTTTTGAATATCTTGGATCACTACTAACTAATAAGTGAACATAACTTTCATAAGTGAACAACTAAAGAATATGTGGAGAGGAACAGACGGAACCACAAAAATACGATTTTTAAGGGCATGCATCTTTCACCATATGCCCGTGAGACCTAGGCACTTAACAAACAGCCGAGAAACACATAAATGCCTTTGAATGTAATTGCTACAGAAGAGCTAAAATATCATGAACACAAAAAAAAAATATATCCATACTACCAGAACTTAATATTGAAGAAGGCTGGCTAGTAAAGAGGATTAAAGAGAGAAAACTTAAATATTTTGGACACATTAAACGTCATGATAATCTAAAGAAGACCGTCTTGGAAGAGTACATAATGGGAAAAATAAAGAGAGGAAGACCAAGGCGAAGATGGCTGCAAGACATCGTTGATGATCTGCAAATAGATGCATCAGCACCAGGCCATCTTGCTCACAACCGATAGGCCTACATGAGTGCTGTTAGAGAAGCAAATTTCCGCAAGGGACATGCAAATGAACGAATGTCTACAGGCAGGAACTTCACAGAGGAATGATGCTAGACACCTTGGAATCAAAAAGACACAAATAATGTTTAGTTTCGAGAGACTAGCCATTTCTCTGTTTTGCTAAGATATGGTCGACCTCTAGTGACACTCAGATAGATGATCTTTTTTTTTTATTCTTTCCACAAGAAGACGAATGTTTGTGACTGTACACGAAAGTTAAACAAAGAACCTTCAAGCAGCGACTAGGTTACGAGTTTCTATTTCAACCATTAAAAATCCACTGCATTAGTCTGGATTTTCTTCAGATGTGCACATAGATCATCGTTTATGATCTGCAAATGGATGCATCAGCAGCAGGCCATCTTGCTCACAACCGAGAGGCCTACAGGAGTGATGTTAGGGAGGGAAAATTCCGCAAGGGACATGCTAATGAATGAATGAATGAATGTACCCGTAATTCGGATCATTCTCAGTCACTATCAGCGTCAAGCTCTTTTGAACTGACAACACAGCAGATGGACTGCCCATCAGTGGCGCCATGTCGTCTTCAGTGACGAATCGAGATCTTGTATGGACTTTAACGATGTTCCGTCGACGGGTCTGAAAACAAGCTGAAGAGCAGTTTGCTGACTGTGCTCTTGTAGAACATGACAAACACAGGTGGTCTGGGCTAGTAGCTGGTCAAGTGGATGTATTTACATGCACGTCTCTGGAATGGAGACTGCCAATACCTAGAGGATTTGGAGGAGGCCATCAGACCTCTCGTTAACCATCAAATGAGCCAGCTGGGTCATCAGTTTATTTGTATGCGCAGTAATACATCTTGACACAGGGCAAACATTGTGAGTAAAGAGTTATATGTCAGTAGTATCATGCCTTTTTCTTTCACTTTTTTTGTTCTCCTGATCTGAACCCAGCTGAACAAGCTTGGGACATGCTAGGAAGAGCGATTTAAAACATCTCTGAACAAGTCCAGGCAGGTCTTGCCTTGGACAACGATCTACAGGCTCAATGCATGGCAATTTCGCAGAATGACCACATCAAGCACACTGCAAGTTAGAAGCCGTGTTGAAGCGTGTATAAGACTTCGGAGGTCATTCCCGCTATTGATAACAGCAGATCGTTCAAAAAATCTTTTATCAACAAATTTTCTCTCAAATTTACCCTGACAGTAAATTTTTCAAGTACCTTTTTTGAAACGTGTCTTCATTTCACAATGAATTAGGGCAGAACAAACTGTGATTGACTATTAAATTAATTAATTTTGGATAACATAATGCTGAGAAATTATTTAAATGTGTATAGTTTCCTGATAAAAGCTTACTGAGCTTCAAATATCTGTTGCTTGACCTTTGGTTGGGAGTATGTTTCAATTTGAAAGTCCGCAAAGCTGTATAAGAAAAAAAAAAGAAGAAGAAACAGCCTGGCTTTCCATAGAGGTACTCAGGTGATATGTTGTTAGCGGCCAAGTTTTCCATGACCTGTCCCCACACTAGTGGGTGATGTGGTCATGCCTGGTCGCTCCTACCTGAGCTTCAGAATTACCCAGAAACTAATTTCTCCAGTAGAATTCTAACCATAGACCTTCGGCACGAGAGGCCAGTGCGCTAGTAACGTCGCTACTCAGATTTCTGTCTCCATCACCAAATAAAATAAAAGAAAACATTTCAATCCCCTACTTTTAATTTTGTTCATCTCCTTTTAAGTTAGGTTCTCTTGCTTATCTATATGAGACAGAAGAACAAGCTAAAATACTAGGATACGGTGATGACATCGATCTGGTGGGGGAAACTATGAAAGAAGTCATCAATACCTGCATACACCTGAGAGATGTGGCACTAAATGTTGGTTATACTATTAACCAAGGCAAGAGAGAGCATACGAAGATATAAAGAGAGCAGAGGCAGAATGATCCAGATTATATAAATCTTGGAGATATGATCAATAGGAAAGCAGAAACATACACGTATCTAGACACAACCTTCAACAGAAGCAATATATTAAGTGTGGAAATTAAAATCAGAGTACAGATAGGGAATAAAATATACTTTGCCTTGGAACACCTGTTAAAATCCTGTCCCGAAGTATCACAATAACAATCTATAAAGCTATAATAATACCAGCCATCATGTATGGATCAGAAACGTGGAGTACAACAAAGAAAAATGAACAATTGCAGATCTTTAAGAACAAGATCCTAAGAAGAATCTTTGTGTCCATAAAGGATACCAACAGTGGAGAATGGAGAACTAGAAAGAACACTGAACTGAGCAGCTTATTTAAATCCCAAAGATCTATAAATGTCTTGAAACTGAACAGACTGCGCTGGTTGGGCCATGTAGAAAGAATGGAAAAGAACAGAGAAAAGAAAATGATGTATGCACAAGAGATGAGGGAAACAAGACCGAGAGGTAGACCAAGACAGAGATGGAAAGACATCATAGAAAATGCTATAAAAAAATTATGTATCAATGAGGTAAATGTCACCAACTTGAGAGAAAAGATTAGAAATAGAGAAAGAATGGAGCGGAACTTTATCTGCAGCAATGAGCCTTAATGGCTCGGAAAGCTGAAGAAGAAGAAGAAGAAGAAGAAGAAGATATGAGATTCCACATTGGTGTCCCATAGAAGGCATCATAAAACAGATACGGGGCAAAGTTTTCATGTCTGTTGTCTAACAACTGTCTCAACATGTTTCTTGTAATGCATTTATTTTGTTTTAATGTGTTTTTTTTTGTTTAATTAAAGTCTTACAATAGTTAATCCTGAACATTAATAAAATTGTGTACTGCGATAAGATATTATGATATCAGTATATAACAGTAGCTTACAGTAACGTGGACAGGTGTTGTTCAGACTAATATACGCCCTACTTTTAGTCGCATGTTATAAGCTGTGGATAGAGATTTGTAGTGGTAAGAAGCCATATAGTGATATACAGAAAGGCCATAGAGAAAGAATAAATAAATAAGAAAACATATATGAGCAAACGATGGAAGAAAAGTATCATATATGGTTCTTACCTTGTTCCTGCAGTTGTAACACAAATGTGAAAATAACTACCTCATAGATATTTTCGCAGGTCCCCACGTCTATATCTGTACAAATCGTCACGTAGAAATTTACGCCAAGGTCCCTGCTTTCCACATTTTTAATTGTAATGTTTACAATATAATCTTTCTTGCTTTCTGAAAATATCGCATACACGCCTTTTGTTGTGTCATCGTTATAAAAGCCTGATCTGTTTTTTGGTTCAGTTATATGTACATGATAGAAGATTTTTCTGTCTGGAGTAACACAGAACAGGATACTGACTGGTCTGCCTATCTCAGCACTAATTTTTGTTCCATTCTTTATCCCAACAGTGTTGCCCTGACATGGCGGTATATAACCTGAGGAAGATTTAAAAAATGTAGCTGTGTTAAGTGTCAACCAACTAGTAATACTAGCAGCTGCTTGAAAACAGGTCCTATAAGATGACTGGTCCAGCAACTGCACTGGTGCCAGACCTGCTGGGTTTTCCCTGTTTTAAAAGTGGGCCTAGAGGACTTCAGTGGGCCTAGAGGACTTCGGTGGGCCTAGAGGAATCCAATGGGCAGAACGATTTAGTGAGCAGAAGGAGAGGGCAAAGTAAATGAAAACAAACTTAAGGAAATTGGAGGGAGGGGCTGTACGCAAGTATTGTACTGGCTTAACATTTTTTTTTCTCAGATGCCCTTGCAGGTAAATGTATGTGATATGTGACATATGACAGCGGTGCCTAGAACCAGAATCGTCCATAAGCTGGACCTAAATTTGAACTCATACTTTTACATCTATGGACACTGGTTAGGATGACAACAGATCTTCTTTTTAAGCCTTACAGTTGTGAAACCGAGTTAGATACCCGCTACAACGTATTCCTGTCGGTCAGTCATTTGCATGTCTCTTGCGGAATTTTAGCTCTCTAACAGCTCTCCTGTAGGCCTCTCGGTTGTACATTCCCGTACAGGCTACATACTGGGACTTCTCTTACTGGAAATCAACTATTAAAAATAAATATCATTGGCTGTTATGTTTCTATTATGAACATTACAGTTTTTATGAGACGTATTTGCTCATATTTTGTATCTCCTCTAATTGATGTCCTGTATACATTTTTGATCCAATTTCTTGGTATGTGAGCCATGGCACTTCCTGGAATCCAGTACTTATATATGTGTTGACCAGAGCAAGTGTAGATGTTCATAGTCCAACATCAACAGTATCTAGAGGACACCAGCAGTATCTGGAGAATACCAGCTTGTCCAGTTATACAGGATGTGTACTTAAGACAGACTGTCATTGGTCCTTGATCTAGTAAAGTGAACAGAGAGAGAGAGAGAGAGAGGGAGGGAGGGAGAGAAAGAGAGAGAGATGAAGTAATATTAGAGAACAGGAGATGAAATTAGAAAGTGATGAAGTAATAATAGAGAACAACAGATGGAGTTAGAGAGATTGATCGATTGATTGATCTTTATTTTCAAAAGATTAAGATTTGGGCATGCAGGCCGTCTGACATTCTGCCCTTTATTATACAACTTTCACTCTGTTCCAGACATTCTACACATATTCTCCTCATATAACCAACATTGGAAAGTTGAGAGACATAAAATAAAATTAAGGTATTTCACTCTTATCCACGCACTCAGTACAGAAGTACCTACATACATACATGCATACTTACTTACATAAATACATACATACATATATACATATATATGACTACAGAAGTAACTACAAACATATATAAATATATAAATGACTATTGCCCGAACATAATTTTGGTACTATCCATAATAAAAAATTGACAGAGTTCTGTATATGTACCAACGGTCTAAAATAACTTTTGTGAATCATAGTGGCATGTAATCGACATAAAATAGATAATGGAAGAGTTTGTAGTTGTAGGAAGGAGTATAGTTTATATGTTTTGTATAGGATGGGAGGGTATTCCCAGAATGTTGAGCAATAGTCTAAATGTATATAATAAGTAGTATGCCTTCCTTGTGTCTTGATCGATGAAGTGCTTAATTTTGGCTAACTAGTATACTTTTTTGCTATATTTTGTCAGACCGGCCCGCGTGCCAAAATCTTAACCTTTTGAAAATAAAGATCAATCAATCGATCAATCTCTTTTATACTTTTGTTAGACCTTGCACTTGAGAGTTCCAGGTCAGATGTTGGCCAATAATAAGACCTAGTGTTTTGTGCTCGCTAACGTTTTTTTTTTTTTTATCTGTGATGTTTCTGTACAGAGCCGAAGTGGTGTTTTTTTTGCGTCTTGTAGTTTCTGCCTTGTTGTTATGAGCAGTGATTTTGTTTTATCAGTATTTATAATCATGCGATTGTTGTTGCTCCATCTAATTAGATTGTTTAACTCGACCTGAAGAGTGATTCAAGGTTAATACAGTCGTAGTCACTGGTGTAAACTGTGCAATCATCGGAAAAAGGTCACAAGAAGAATGTTTAAGATGAAGTGGAAGATCATTGATAGCAAAGAGTAACGGGCCTAGAATAGAACCTTGAGCAACACCGGTGTCAACTATAGCAGAATTTGATAGAGAATTATTGAAGAATACTACCTGTTGTTTGTCTGAAAGAAATGATGCAATTAATTTTACTAGGTCAGGGTGCAGTATATGTCTTTATTTTTTTTTACAAGAATATCATGGTCAATCATGTCAAATGCCCTTTTAAAGTTTACAAAGATGGCACCACATGTACGTCAGCTAACCAGTTTTCTGTCATTTTGGTGAGAGCTGTAACGCAGGAATGATTGAGTCTAAAACCTGACTGACTGTCTATGAATAATTTCTTCTCTTGCATGTGTCGTAGAGATATTTTGTGTGTGTGTTTTTCTAGTGGTTTTGATAGTGACGATAGTATGGATATTGCTAAGATTGTTGGATGAGCCAGATTTAAATTAGAGGATACACTTTAGCAGTCTTAAAAGCCTCTGGGAAATAACTTTTAGCAATGCACTGATTGTATATGTATGTTAGTTTATGTGAAATGACAGGGGCAGCATAACTATAGATGAAGTAATATCTGAAGACAGGAGGTGGAGTTAGAGAGAGGTGAAGTAATATTTGAGGACAGGAGGTGGCGTTAGACAGAGATGAAGTAATATCTGAGGATAGGAGGCGGAATTAAAAAGAGATGAAATAATATTAGACGACGAGATATGGAGTTAGAGAGATATAAAGTAATATTAGAGGGCAGGAGGTGGAATTAGAAAAAGATGAAGTAATATTAGGGAACAAGAGGTGGAATTTGCTGAAGTAACATTAGAGAGCAAGAGGAGGAGTTTGGTGAAGTAATATTAGAGAACAAGAGGAGATGATTTAATGAAGTAATATTATAGAACACGAGGAGGAGTTTGGTGAAGTAATTTTAGAGAACAAGAGGTGGAGTTAGAGAGTGATGAAGTTATATTTGAGAACAAGAGGTAGAATTAGCTAGTGGTGAAATAATATTGGAGAACAAGAGGTGTAGTTTAGTGAAGTAATATTAGAGAACAAGAGGAGGAGTTTGGTGAAGTAATATTATAGAACAATAAGAGGAGTTTGGTGAAGTAATATTAGAGAACAAGAGGAGGAGTTTAGTGAAGTAATAATAGAGAACAAGAGGAGGATTTTGGTGAAGTAATATTAGAGAACAGAAGGAGGAGTTTGGTGAAGTAATATTAGAGAACAAGAGGAGGAGTTTAGTGAAGTAATATTAGAGAAGAAGAGATTGAGTTAAAGAGTGATGAAGTAATATTAGAGAACAAGAGGTGGAGTTTAGTGATGTAATATTAAAGAACAAGATGAGGTGTTTAGTGAAGTAATATTAGAGAACAAGAGGTGGAACTAGAGAGTGCTGAAGTAATATTAGGGAACAAGAGGAGGAGATTACTGAAGTAATATTAGAGAACAGAAGGAGTAGTTTGGTGAAGTAATATTAGATAACAGGAGGACAAGTGAAGTAATATTAGAGAACAACAGATGGAGTTAGAGAGTGTTGAAGTAATATTAGATAACAAGAGGAGGAGTTTAGTGAAATAATATTAAGGAAGAAGAGATGAAGATAGAGAGTGCTGAAGTAATATTAGAGAACCAGAGGTGGAGTCTAGTGAAGTAATATTAGAGATTAATGAGAGGATTTTAGTGAAGTAATATTAGAGAACAAGAGGAGCAGATTAATGAAGTAATATTAAAGAAAATGAGGAGGAGTTTGGTGAAGTAATATTCGACAACAAGAGGAAAAGTTTAGTGAAGTAATATTAGAGAACAAGAAGAGGAGTTTCGTGAAGTAATTTTAGAGAACAATAGGTGGAATTAGCGAGTGTTGAAGTAATATTGGAGAACAAGAGGTGTAGTTTAGTGAAGTAATGTTAGAGAAGAAGAGGAGTAGTTTAGTTAAGTAATAATAGAGAACAAGAGTAAGAGTTTGGTGAAGTAATATTATAGAAGAAGAGGAGGAGTTTAGTGAAGTAATATTAGAGAACAAGAGGAGGAGTTTAGTGAAATAATATTAGAAAATAAGAAGTGGAATTTATTGAAGTAATATTAGAGAACAAGAGGAGGAGTTTTGTGAAGTAGTATTAGAGAAGAAGAGGAGGAGTTTGGTGAAGTAATTTTAGAGAACAAGAATAGGAGTTTGGTGAAATAATATTAGATATCAAGAGGTGGAGCTTTTAGAGAAAAAGAGGTGGAGTTTAGTGAAGTAATAGTAGAGAACAAGAGGAGGCTTTTGGTGAAGTAAAATTAGAGAACAAAAGGAGGAGTTTAGTGAAGTAATATTAGAGAACAAGAGAAGGAGTTTGGTGACGTATTATTAGAGAACAGAAGGAGTAGTTTGGCGGAGTAATATTAGAGAACAAGAGGAGGGTATTAGTGAAGTAATATTAGAGAACAAGAGGAGGAGTTTAGTGAAGTAATATTAGAAAATAAGAAGTGTAATTTATTGAAGTAATATTAGAGAACAAGAGGAGGAGTTTAGTGAAGTAATATTAAAGAACAAGAGGAGTAGTTTGGTGAAGTAATTTTAGAGAATAAGAGGAAGAGTTTGGTGAAATAATATAAGAGATCAAGAGGTGGAGTTTCGTGAAGTAATATTAGAGATCAAATGTTGGAGTTTAGTGAAGTAATATTAGAGAACAGGAGGAGGAGTTTAGTTAATTAATATTAGAGAACTAGAGGACGAGTTTAGTGAAGTAATATTAGAGAACAAGATGAGGAGTTTGGTGAAGTATTATTAGAGAACAAGAGATGGAGTTAGAGAGTGATGAAGTAATATTAAATAACAAGAGGTGGAATTAGAGAGTGGTGAAATAATATTAGAGAAGAAGAGGAGTAGTTTAGTGAAGTAATATTAGAGAAGAAGAGGAGTAGTTTAGTGAAGTAATATTGGAGACCAAGAGGAGGATTTCAGTGAAGTAATATTAGAGTACAAGTGGAGGAGATTAGTGAAGTAATATTAGAGAACAGAAGGAGTAGTTTGGTGAAGTAATATTAGATAAAAAGAGGAGAGGTGTGGTTAAGTAATATTAGACAACAAGACATGGAGTTAGAGAGTGATGATGTAATATTAGAGAACAAGAGGTGGAATTAGAGAGTGGTGAAGTAATATTAGAGAACAAGAAGTGGAGTTTCGTGAAGTAATATTAGTGAACAATAGGAGGAGTTTAGTGAAGTAATATTAGCAAACAAGAGGTGGGGTTTAGTGAAGTATATTAGAGAACAATAAGAGGAGTTTGGTGAAGTAATATTAGAGAACAAGAGGAGTATTTTAATGAAGTAATATTATAGAACAAGAGGAAGATTTTGGTGAAGTAATATTGGAGAACAAGAGGAGGATTTTGGTGAAGTAATATTAGAGAACAAGAGGAGGAGTTTCTTGATGTAATATTGAGAACAATAGGAGGAGTTTGGTGAAGTAATAATAGAGAACAAGAGAAGGAGTTTGGTGAAGTAATATTAGAGAACAAGAGACGGAGTTTGATGAAGCAATATTAGAGAACAAGAGACGGAGTTTGGTGAAGTAATATTAGAGCACAAGTGGAGGAGTTTGATGAAATAATATTAGAGAACAAGAGAAGGAGTTTGGTGAAGTAATATTAGAGAACAAGAGGTGGAGTTAGAAGTTAATGAAGTAATATTGGAGAACAAGTTAGATAGTTATGAAGTAATAGTAGAAAATAAATTGTGAAGTAATATTAGAGAAGGAGAGGTGGAGTTTCACAAGTTGTGTTTTGTGTGGGTCAGGAGAGCTGTATTACTACAGCCCCATGTTAGCTTTCTTGTGTTCCTTATTTTTTTCTGTTGCAGGGCAGACATTAAATGAGTCTTACCTGTAGAGTTTTCTTGCCAGTCTTGCCCACTAATGCTTATCCTTACAGCTGATAATAAAATGCATAAATAAACGTTTGTCCTTGCGGAAAGACATACAATATTTTTAATTCTTCTTTTACTTTTGTGGTGAAGAGTGGGGAAGTGTCTTTCTCATGAGTTATGCAAAACCCCAGTGTCAGACACGTAGTAGACACTTCATCATAATTCTCTTAGACATAACAAACGCTTCAGCACATACGAAGGAGAATCAAAACGTAAGGCAACATACCCTTTATTACCGGTAACTGTGAGAAAATGAACATATATCATATCACTTCTCCACATAGTCTCAAAGCAGGTCAATGCACTTCTTGTATCACTCTACAAGTTTTTATTTTCATTTCTTGGAAGAATGATTTCGGCTGCTTTCGAATATTTGTATGCACCGTTTCCTTAACTTCATCATCACAGCTGAACATGCAACTCTATAGTCTCTTTAAGTGGAACGAAGATATAATAATCCGCTAGATCAAGGCTGCAAATGGGGTGACGTTCAAACCTCAGCTGCTGCATTGCCTATACCGTTGCGGTCGCTGCTTGGAACGTGGATTCTCATGATACAGCAAGACCAGTTTTGACAGCATTCTTCTTCTTCGTTTGCTACACACTGTAGGTTTCAGTTTCTCTCTAAGCATGGCACAAAGTACGTTGCACTGGTCACAGTTTGTTCATGCTCTTGAACATGCGCCAGATCTATGTCCCAAAAGAAGGTGGGCGTGATTTTCTTGGCAGAGGAGGCTGGTATTTGAATTTCTTGACAGGTGAGAACGGTGCTTCCACTGGATATTTTCTCTCTTGGTTTCCTAGATACAGTGGTAGACTCATGTCTCATTGCTGGTGACAGTCCATAGACTCATGTCTCATTGCCGGTGACAGTCCATAGACTCACGTCTCATTGCCGGTGATAGTTCATAGACTCATGTCTCATTGCCGATGACAGCATAAACTCATGTCTCATAGCCGGTGACAGTCCATAGATTTATGCCTCATTGCTGATAATAGTCCATAGACTCATGTCTCATTCCCGGTGATAGTCCATAGATCATGTTTCATTGCCGGTGATAGTCCATAGACTCATGTCTCATTGCCGGTGATAGTCCATAGATCATGTCTCATTGCCGGTGAGATTCAGTTAGAGAATGATAAAGTAATATTAGATAACAAGAGGAGGAGTTTATTGAAGTAATATTAGAGAACGAGAGGAGGAGTTTAGTGAATTAATGCTAGAAAACAGGAGGTGTAGTTTCGTGAACCATTATTAGAGAACACGAGGAAGAGTTTAGTGAAGTAATATTAGAGAACATGAGTGGGAATTTATTTAAGTAATGTTAGAGAACAAGAGGAGGAGTTTAGTGAAGTAGTATTAGAGAAGAAGAGGAGGAGTTTAGTGAAGTAATATTATAGAACAGAAGGAGGAGTTTAGTGAAGTAATATTAGAGAACAAGAGGAGGAGTTTAGTGAAATAATATTAGAGAACAAGAGATGGAGTTAGAGAGTGATGAAGTAATATTAAATAACAAGAGGTGGAATTAGAGAGTGGTGAAATAATATTAGAGAAGAAGAGGAGTAGTTTAGTGAAGTAATATTAGAGAAGAAGAGGAGTAGTTTAGTGAAGTAATATTGGAGACCAAGAGGAGGATTTCAGTGAAGTAATATTAGAGTACAAGTGGAGGAGATTAGTGAAGTAATATTAGAGAACAGAAGGAGTAGTTTGGTGAAGTAATATTAGATAAAAAGAGGAGAGGTGTGGTTAAGTAATATTAGACAACAAGACATGGAGTTAGAGAGTGATGATGTAATATTAGAGAACAAGAGGTGGAATTAGAGAGTGGTGAAGTAATATTAGAGAACAAGAAGTGGAGTTTCGTGAAGTAATATTAGTGAACAATAGGAGGAGTTTAGTGAAGTAATATTAGCAAACAAGAGGTGGGGTTTAGTGAAGTAATATTAGAGAACAATAAGAGGAGTTTGGTGAAGTAATATTAGAGAACAAGAGGAGTATTTTAATGAAGTAATATTATAGAACAAGAGGAAGATTTTGGTGAAGTAATATTGGAGAACAAGAGGAGGATTTTGGTGAAGTAATATTAGAGAACAAGAGGAGGAGTTTCTTGATGTAATATTGAGAACAATAGGAGGAGTTTGGTGAAGTAATAATAGAGAACAAGAGAAGGAGTTTGGTGAAGTAATATTAGAGCACAAGTGGAGGAGTTTGATGAAATAATATTAGAGAACAAGAGAAGGAGTTTGGTGAAGTAATATTAGAGCACAAGTGGAGGAGTTTGATGAAATAATATTAGAGAACAAGAGAAGGAGTTTGGTGAAGTAATATTAGAGAACAAGAGGTGGAGTTAGAAGTTAATGAAGTAATATTGGAGAACAAGTTAGATAGTTATGAAGTAATAGTAGAAAATAAATTGTGAAGTAATATTAGAGAAGGAGAGGTGGAGTTTCACAAGTTGTGTTTTGTGTGGGTCAGGAGAGCTGTATTACTACAGCCCCATGTTAGCTTTCTTGTGTTCCTTATTTTTTTCTGTTGCAGGGCAGACATTAAATGAGTCTTACCTGTAGAGTTTCTTGCCAGTCTTGCCCACTAATGCTTATCCTTACAGCTGATAATAAAATGCATAAATAAACGTTTGTCCTTGCGGAAAGACATACAATATTTTTAATTCTTCTTTTACTTTTGTGGTGAAGAGTGGGGAAGTGTCTTTCTCATGAGCTATGCAGAACTCCAGTGTCAGACACGTAGTAGACACTTCATCATAATTCTTTTAGACATAACAATCGCTTCAGAACATACGAAGGAGAATCAAAACGTAAGGCAACATACCCTTTATTACCGGTAACTGTGAGAAAATAAACATATATCATATCACTTCTCCACGTAGTCTCAAAGCAGGTCAATGCACTTTTTGTATCACTCTACAAGTTTTTATTTCATTTCTTGGAAGAAAGATTTCGGCTGCTTTCGAATATTTGTATGCACCTTTTCCTGAACTTCATCATCAGAGCTGAACATGCAACTCTATAGTCTCTTTAATTGGACCGAAGATATAATAATCCGCCAGGTCAGGGCTGCAAATGAGGTGACGTTCAAACCTCAGCTGCTGCATTGCCTCCACCCTTGCGGTCGCTGCTTGGAACGTGGATTCTCATGATACAGCAAGACTAATTTTGACAGCATTCTTCTTCTTCTTCGTTTGCTACACACTGTAGTTTTCAGTTTCTCTCTAAGCATAGTACAAAGTATGTTGAACTGGTCATTGTTTGTTCATGCTCTAAAAACTACTCCAGATCTGTGTCTCAACAGAAGGTGGGCGTGATTTTCTTGGCAGAGGAGGGCTGGTATTTGAATTTCTTGACAGGTGAGAACGGTGCTTCCACTGGATATTTTCTCTCTTGGTTTCCTAGATACAGTGGTAGACTCATGTCTCATTGCTGGTGACAGTCCATAGACTCATGTCTCATTGCCGGTGACAGTCCATAGACTCACGTCTCATTGCCGGTGATAGTTCATAGACTCATGTCTCATTGCCGATGACAGCATAAACTCATGTCTCATAGCCGGTGACAGTCCATAGATTTATGCCTCATTGCTGATAATAGTCCATAGACTCATGTCTCATTCCCGGTGATAGTCCATAGATCATGTTTCATTGCCGGTGATAGTCCATAGACTCATGTCTCATTGCCGGTGATAGTCCATAGATCATGTCTCATTGCCGGTGATAGTCCATAGACTCATGTTTCATTGCCGGTGATAGTCCATAGATCATGTCTCATTGCCGGTGATAGTCCATAGACTCATGTCTCATTGCCGGTGATAGTCCATAGACTCCTGTCTCATTGCCGGTGATAGTCCATAGATTCATGACTCATTGCCGGTGGCAATCTACACCAAAACAACCGGATCATCTTAACTTCTCGGGACTTTGATCGCAGGCTGCATGCCCCGTTGCTTGTGCAGATCCGTAAACTGTTTGGGTATCCATCTTGTGCAGATCAGTAAACTGTTTGGGTACCCATTTTGTGCAGATTAGTAAACTGTTTGGGTACTCATCTTGTGCAGATCAGTAAACTGTTTGGGTACTCATCTTGTGCAGATCAGTAAACTGTTTGGGTACTCATCTTGTGCAGATCAGTAAACTGTTTGGGTACCCATCGTGCGCAGACTTTACAGTACCCAGGTCATCACGCAGTAGGACATGTGCGGATCTATAGATAATATCTAAAAGTGAAGCAGTAACGAAGAACTTAATCCGTCAGTCTTCCCTGATCAAGACTTGAGACATGTTTATGTGGGCTTGTGTGCGCGATGTTGATGGCTTGGTAGGTTACACTTGTTCTTTCTGCTTTAAAACTTTCTGCCCACTCATAAACTTTTCTTTGAGTCATGTAGTATTTACTTCTGTACCGAGCCAACATAATAAGAATAGTTTCTATAGATCCAACATAATAAGAATAGTTTCTATAGATCCAACATAATAAGAATAGTTTCTATAGATCCAACATAATAAGAATAGTTTCTATAGATTCAATATAATAAGAATAGTTTCAATAGATTCAACATAATAAGAATAGTTTCAATAGATTCAACATAATAAGAATAGTTTCAATAGACTTCTCCCTTTGGCTAAAGAAATCCCACTGCAGCAATTTTTTTTTCTTTTGACTAGTGTGTTATGTACAGCTATGAAAGGAAGCGTACAAGTCTACTTCACGTTGACTCTAGCTAGACTAAGAACAGAGAGACGTGGTGTATACCCATCAGCCATTGCAAACTTGTATTCATCAGCTTCTGCCCGTTGTTGTTACCGCATGATTTTCAAATTCTATTTTCTTTTTGATTCTCCTTCGAATAATTTCGAAAGAAAAAATCTACCTTAACGAAATGAACTGTAACTGTAAAATAAGAATATATATCTTCAATGAAGTCAAGGAACTCGCTTTGAAATATGCAATCATGAAAGTAAGTTGCATGAGTAATAATTTTGACAAAAACTGAACATGGTAAGTAGACATCACAATGAGAAAAACAAAACAAAAACAATCTTACCGATAGAAAGGTTCCAGCACATGGAAACCTGCAGGAGAATGAATAAAACTTTTCCTTTCAACGACATTGTCTTTTTTTTATATCTAGACGTTTTGATCGTTTTCTCCACTATTTCTCCACAATCTGGGGTAGTTGCTCTATGTTAAACACAGAAATAATTTAGTCACTTCAAAAACAAATAATGTCTAAGCAGTGGCAAGCATTAGGGAAAGAAAAACTACAGGCATCACAGAAATATCAGAATTCTACTACTAAAAAGTAGACTCATATTCAAGAAAGATCAATTTCTTTATAGAAGTCTGTCATAAAATTCTAAGCCCTATTTGGGGTTACTGCTCGAAGCTAATACTAAACACATCCTACGCTGTCTTCTTGAAGAGTAAAAGCTTGACTTGTACAAAAAGGTCTGGCTCTCTCATCTTTGTAATGTTCTACGATGCCATATGAAAAACATGAGTAATATTTCTTCTTTTAACTCAAACTTTTTATGTATCAGGCTGACGTAGAATGTAAGCCCTCATAAGGCTCATTCTTTCCTCATCGCTTTTGGTTCCTTAACGACTGACATGTGTTTACAGAACAGGTGAAGTAACTATTAAGTTATACATCTAAATAACTATAACGATTATACTTGTATTAAAACGCGGAAACATTTACATGGTATCTCCTTCACACAACTGACTCTTTTAATAAGAGATTTTATAAAACGCTTTAATAGTTTCATTCATACTTTTCATGTATTTAAAGCACTAACTGAATGCTTATCACAGAGTGAATGTTGATGAAAGGCAGCATGTCAGACTAACCTCCGTGTCCGAATCTTTAACCTTAAAAATGAAGTTTCTTCGTTCCCTTTTTTTCTGCAAAAGCTAAACAATTTATGTAAATATTACATTGTACCGAGAAAGAATTACAGAAAGGAAACACTAATTATCGCAGTTTTTCATAGCCAGCACACAGAAAGAAATCTGCAGTAAGCGAAATAATATTTTTTTTAAATATTACATTACGTGTTTCATATAGTCAGGAAAATCTTGAATAAACGCGACAGAGACGTAGTGTTCAACTTCAGGTAAAAAGATATTTTCCATTTACAGTTAAAAGAGTTTTACACTATCTAATGACCAGAAAGTATGGGCGTAAACAGACCTTTCATCCCTAGTTACCAAACAAACTTTCCTCAGATTCGAAAGAAACCCTCATGAAAAAGGTGACAGCAGAAAGAGTGAGAATCCAAACTGATTTTGTACAATGTTTTTCATTTGCTTTCAAGAAAAAAAAAAGTTCACTGAAGCTCACTGCTATTATTGTTTTCATTTGTTGTCTCGTTAAGGTCATCGTCCTTGATGTGGCTGAAATATTGGTTTGTTGTTTTACATTTCTACGACCTCATCTCATTGCCTCTTTTGTCATTCCTTCTCTCTTCAACTTTTCTAGATCCTTATTGCAAATCTACATCATACTCCATGTAGCTGTGAATCAGATATAACAGCAAAGCACTAAAAATTTTAACTAAATGACATTATCAAAACGAGTTGAATGAGTGCACATATCACCAGAAAATCGTATACAAATATAAAATTTCTTAGTAGCACATTATAAGTTAAATGTAATGAAACTATATTATTGGGAATCAAATGAGCTACTTTTTAATCTCTTTTTATTTTAATCATAACCAAAAAGGCTTTTTAATAAATATTTTGCTCACTTAGTTTTGTAGAAAGTGGGTTATCTGCTTGTCCCTTGTGGAACTTTGCCTCCATAATAGCACTCTTATAGGCCTCTCTGTTATAAGCAAGATGCCCTGCTGCTGATGCATCCATTTGCAGATCACCAACGATTTCTTGCAGCCATCTTCGCCTTGGTCTTCCTCTCTTTCTTTTTCCCATTATGTACCCTTCCAAGACGGTCTTCTCTAGATTGAACACAGAAAGACTTTAGTCACTTCAAAAACAAATAATGTCTAAGCAGTGGCAAGCATCAGGGAAAAAAACTACAGGCATCACAGAAATATCAGAATTCTACCACTAAAAAGTAGACTCATATTCAAGAAAGATCAATTTCTTTATAGAAGTCTGTCATAAAATTCTACGTCCTATTTGGGATTACTGCTTGAAGCTAATACTAAACACATCCTACGCTGTCTTCTTGAAGAGCAAAAGCTTGACTTGTACAAAAAAGTGTGGCTCACTCATCTTTGTAATGTTCTACCACGCCATATGAAAATCATGAGTAATATTTCTTCTTGTAACTAAACATGTTATTATCAGGCTGACGTAGATTGTAAGCCCCCATAAGGCTCATTCTTTCCTCATCGCTTTTGGGTCCTTAACGATTGGCATGTGTTTACAGAATAGGTGAAGTAACTATTAATTAAGTTATACATCTAAATAACTATAATGATTATTATACTCGTATTAAAACACGGAAACTTTTACATGGTATCTCCTTCACACAACTGACTCTTTTAATAAGAAATTTTATAAAACACTTTAATAGTTTCATTCATGCTTTTCATATATTTAAAGCACTAACTGAATGCTTATCACAGAGTGAATGTTGATGAAAGGCAGAATGTCAGACTAACCTCCGTTTCCGAATCTTTAACCTTAAAAATGAAGTTTGTTCGTTCCCTTTTTTCTGCAAAAGCTAAACAATTTATGTAAATATTACATTGTACCGAGAAAGAATTACAGAAAGGAAAGACTAATTATAGCAGTTTTTCATATCCAGCACACAGAAAGAAATCTGCAGTAAGCGAAATAATATTTTTAAAATATTATTTTACGTGTTTCATATAGTCAGGAAAATCTTGAAGGAACGCGGCAGAGACGTAGTGGTCAACTTCAGGTAAAAAGATATTTTCGATTTACAGTTAACAGAGTTTTACACTATCTACTGACCAGAAAGTATGGGCGTAAACAGACCTTTCATCCCTAGTTACCAAACAAACTTTCTTCAGAATCTAAAGAAACCCTCGTGAACAAGGTGACAGCAGAAAGAGTGAGAATCCAAAGTGATTTTGCGCAGTGTTACAAAGTTTTTCATTTGCTTTCAGGATAAAAAAAAAGTTTCCTGTAGCTCAGTGCCATTATTGCTTTCATTTGTTGTCTCGTTAAGGTCATCGTCCTTGATGTGGCTGAAATATTGGTTTGTTGTTTTACATTTCTACGAGATCATCTCATTGCATCATTTATCATTCCTTCTTACTTCAACTTTTCTATATCTTTATTGCAAATCTACAACATACTCCATGTCGCTGTGAATCGGATGTAATGCCAAAACACTAACAATTTTAACTGAATGGCATTATCAAGACATGGACTTGAATGAGAGCACATATCACCAGAAACTCTTATACAAATACAAAATTTCTCAGCAGCACATTATAAGGTAAATGTAATGAAACTATATTATTGGGAATTAAATGAGCTACTTTTTAATCTCTTTTTATTTTAATCATAAATCACAAAGGCTTTTTAGTAAATATTTTGCTCGCTTAGTTTTGTAGAAAGAAATCAGTCAGTCAGTTATTTGCATGTCCCTTGTGGAACTTTGTCTCCATAATAGCACTCTTATAGGCCTCTCGGTTGTGAGCAAGATTCCCTGCTGCTGATGCATATATTTGCATATCATCAACGATGTCTTGTAGCCATCTTCGCCTTCATCTTCCTCTCTTTCTTTTTCCCATTATGTAATCCTTCCAATACAGTCTTCTCTAAATTCCCATGACGTTCAAAATATTTAAGTTTTCTCCCTTTAATCCTATTTAGCCAGCCAGCCT
The DNA here is from genome assembly GCA_009760885.1 of Achatina immaculata. NCBI lineage: Eukaryota > Metazoa > Mollusca > Gastropoda > Stylommatophora > Achatinidae > Lissachatina > Lissachatina immaculata. The sequence goes on along the minus strand of CM019706.1, from coordinate 6,393,966 downwards.
TCTTCAATATTAAGTTCTTGTAATATGGATATATTTGTTCTTTTTTGTGTCCATGAAATTTGAAGAACTCTTCTATAGCATTTACATTCAAAGGCATTTATGTGTTTCTCAGCAGTTTTGTTAAGTGTCCAGGTCTCACGGGCATATGTTGCGATGGGAACGATGCATGCCCTTAAAAATCTTAATTTTGTAGTTCTGTCTGTTCCACTCCACAGATTCTTTAGTTGGTTTACTTTCTGAAGAGTGTTAGATGTCCTCCTTTTAATTTCCCTCATTGTATCTCCATTATTAGTTAGTAATAATCAAAGATTTTCAAAACTCTCCACCTCTTCCAATTTGTCCTCATTGATACATATTTCAGCTGCCTTATTTGTTTTGTCAGTTGTTATCAATTTAGTTTTCTTTGCATTAAGATAGAGGTTTTGCTCTTCACTTTTCTTACAGACATAATTAGATTTTTCCATTCCTTTTTTTTTTTGTGTTGTGGACAGTAATACTGTGTCATCAGCATATCTAATCTCTGGTATTTCGTGACCTCCAATTTTTTATGACATAGTAATATTCTTTATCTATATTTTCTTTATCATTTCTCATTATAATTTCAGTAAATAAGTTAAATAAGGAAAGCGAAAATATGCACTCCTGACAGACCCCTTGTCTTACGTCAAACCAGGTTGTTGTTTCATAGATTCACATTAACTTCTCTGCGTTTATTCAGTTATTAATCTCATATTGAATATATGATCTCTTGCTCATTTCCTTGTCTAAAATCATCTTGGACCATACTTTCTTCTTCTTCCAGAAAAAAAAAAACATTCTTCATGAAAATCATTCCGCTGGAAAAATTAAGTGTTTTATCAAAAAATCTTCCAGTTTTACATTAAAAAAATCAAACTCTTTGCTTAGATGGATATAAACATTAGATTGATTTATAATGTTTAGAGTTTTGTTAGACGTGTAATAGCTAACCAGCGATGCCGGGCTAAATAAAGATTCAAGGAAACATCTACCACTATGTAAGAAATATCATTAGTTGAAACCGCAAGTTATACACCACAAAGTTACGTTTTTTTAATGAGTGAAGACGAACAATTAAGGACAGAAGTACTGAGCAGACCATTGTAAGATAAATGTCATTTCTTCACATTTAATTTTTCAACCGCATGTTTTCTTTTTTTTCAATTTAATTCACTTCGAGTACTGATAATCGCAAATGTTTTATATGCAATTCACTCATTTATTATTGTGAATCAGATGTGCTACTTTTAATTCATGTTTATTTTTTATGATCGGACGGACTTTCTGACTTTCTGATCTTGTTTACTTTATATTATGAATCAAATATACTCTTCCAGAAATATCATTCCATAGAAAACATTAAGTGCTTTAACTATGTAAGCTTCCAGTGTTAGGGGAAAAACATTTCCAAACTGTTTTCTTAATCACACACACACAAATGTTTGGACTAAATATTAAGAGCTTTACTGTACCGCAGAACAGCGAGCCACTGAAAAGCTAACTGGATGAAACAACACTGAAAATCTAACTGGATGAAACAACACTGAAAATCTAACTGGATGAAACAACACTGAAAATCTAACTGGATGAAACAACACTGAAAATCTAACTGGATGAAACAACACTGAAAATATCGAAACACAGACTTAACTGAGAGAAAATTCCATGAGAAAATCACATACGAAGACGGAAATACTTGGCAACATATTATACAATAAATGTAATTCTTTGGATGTGGCAGAGACTTGAAGAAACAGAAAGGATGTTGAGCAAAAGAGGGCTCACTTGGGCAAGAGCGGAAAAAAATCAAAGGACAGGCATTTGTGGAAAACCATTGCGGAAGCCCCATGTGCCCTGGGCACTTTAGGTTCAGAGAGAGAGAGAGAGAGAGAGAGAGAGAGAGAGAGAGAGAGAGAGATTAGTACGGTATATGAGATGCTGGTATGTTAGTACGATATGCTATACTATTTATATTGGTACAGAAGGAGATTCTGCATATGTTACTACATATTAGTACGGTATATGATACACTAATGTGTTTATCATTACTGAAGCTGGAATAATTTTGATAAAATCGAAGTGGAAAACCTGTTTTTCAGACTTCGGTCAAGACACAAGGTATTGATGTATTGGTGCTGTTTAAACAGATGATAATGATGTTGTATTCATGGTACACACCAAAAAAAAAAGGCGAAATCATTCTGTTTAGTACATAATTATTCACCACCAAAAAGAACACATAGAAAGAGGTGGAAAAAGAATCTAACACATAGGAAAAATTTAAATACAGGGCTAACAATTGCTTCTTTCAGACACTTCGAAGCTGGTTTTTGAAAACATTCAACAGAATCTCTGCGAAGTGCAGCATTTATAAATTAATATGTTACGTATATGATTGCTAAAGAATAAAATGTTATTTCTTTTTTATTTACTATAAAAGAACTTGGTGCCTTTATACACGGAACAAAAGAAATGAAATGTGCTCGTCAGAGAGTAAAGGTATTCTTAATTTTTTTTAAAAATTTCTCATGCGATCTAATACAATCTTATAGAATCTATTTATTACAGTGTGTTTTAACTCAAATAAACTTCCAAATTTTTGTAGAAACAGTTTTAATATATAGGAAAATGCTACATATTTATATATGTATCGTTTATTTCGCATATTTTAAAGAATTAGAAATTCCTTCTAGAAATAAAAGAGGTTTTTTTTCCACATTATCTAAAGGAATCTGCAGAACGCTTTTCTTCTATTGTTAGCTATATTATCGCTCACACTGCCACAAACTGATAAAGAATGATTAGAAGTGTATTCTAAATCTATCCACGTATGTACCAGTATCTCCTGTATGTGAAGGCGTCTTTACTTACTCTGCATACTTACTCTGTGTGTCACTTCCAACTTATGTGGGATGGGCTATATATACACCCTCTTGCCACGCTGATACGTGTCAAACCAGGATGTTAGAAGTACCACACACACACTTCTGTAAATAATTATAATTTGTGAATAGCAAACTATGGGCATGGAAAACAAATAATGAAGAAATGTCCTAAATTCAGATAATTACTTGTCTGAGGGGAAACATTTCCATTCACGGGACCTATGTTCATAACAAAAATTTCTCATATCTGGTAGCTTCCTATTGTAGTAGTAATACTTTATTCTTCTAATCTGGGAAAAAACTATCTTCTTCTTTGCAACTAAATTCAGATCATCCAGCATTAAGCAACTTCGTGAGGCTTCAGAATTCCAAAGATGACACACAGAAGTCGTCCATGTCGTTGCTCGACAAATAGCCCATGTCATCAGGTCAGATGTCATCGGGGCCTGGGCCGGTGTTTGCAAGGTCTTTTGAGCGTTGTGCAATGGTCTCAGCTGTGATGTGTGAGTTCCTCGTCCAGCATCACCTCCCCCCACAGTCTTGTAGCTTCGTGGTTCTGGTCGGTCTGATCTTCGTAGCGTGAAAGGAGGACCCGTCTTTTGCTCTCATCAGATTTGTGCCAGACCAGTGGTCTGTGCTCTGAAACTCTGGGACGCCTATACATCGTGTGCTCTGAAACTCTGGGACGCCTATACATCGTGTGATCTGAAACTCTGGGGCGCCTATACATCGTGTGATCCGTTCATGCTCTTATGAAGGCGCGAGAATGTCGTTAGGAACCTTTTAGATAACACATTTTTTCAGAGTTTGTATCGTTTTGGAGTCTTAACTTATCTTTCACACGATTTGGAGCATCGTCTTCTTGTCTACCTCATCTTTCAGGGCCTTCAAGAGCTCCGGTTGTGATTTGCCAGTCCTCCTTAGCTCCGGCTATGATCGTTTATTTTTCCTTAGCTCCGGCTGTGATCTGCCATTTTTCCTTACCTCCGGTTATGATCTGCCAGTCTTTTTTAGCTCCAGCTGTGCTCTGCCAGTCTTTCTTAGCTCCGGCTGTGATCTGTCAGTTTTCCTTAGCTCGGGCTGTGATCAGCCAGTCTTCATTACCTCCGGCTGTGATCTGCCAGTCTTCCTTAGCTCCGGCTGTGATCTGTCAGTTTTCCTTAGCCCCGGCTGTGATCTGCCAGTCTTCATTACCTCCGGCTGTGATCTGCCAGTCTTCCTGGCTTTCTGCCATGCCATGACAGCCTGTCTATTGCCCAGCCATGCTTTCTCAAATTCTTCTTTCTACCATGGTGGCTGTGTCTCTCTCTCCTGTCTTCTACATCATCATCATCATCATCATCATCATCATCATCATCGCATTTCACTCCTATGAGAAGCATAGGCCAGGGATAAAGGCTCTCCTGTCATCCCTGTTCTTGGAATTATTCTCTGCTTCCTTCCATGTGTGTCCCTTATCTCTGAGCACTGTCATAATGTCTCTTCTCCAAGTAAGTCTAGGTCTTCCCCGTTTTCTATTTCCTTGAGGATTCCATGTCAGTGCCTGTCTTGTTATGCCGGTATCAGGTTTTGTCAGAGTGTGGCCAATCCACCTCCATTTCCTAGACATGGTTTGTTGGTTCATAGGTTCTTGCTCTTTCTCATGCCTCCTCGTTCTTGATCGTGTCCTGTCATTTAATGTTTAAAATCCTCCTCGAGTAGTAGTTCATGAATGTTTATATCCTCTGTTGCATTGTCTTGGTCATAACCCATGTCTCCGAACCGTATAGTAGGACGGTCTTTACGTTTATATTGAAAACCCTAAGTTTGGTTCTTGTTTTGATGTTCTTAGATGACCATATTTTGTTAAGTTAGATAAATGCTGTCCTGGCCTTGGTTATTCTAGCTTTAACATCCTTTCCCGTTTCTTGTATTTATCCACTATGCTGCCTAAATATGTGAAATATTCTACTTTCTCAATTGGTATTCTTTCGATTGCAGTGAGGCTATTACTTGCACTATTACTTTTCATTATCTTTGTTTTTTTATGTGTGTTAATATATAGTCCTAGTTTAGCTGAATTCTTGCTTAATATCTGAGGTTTCTCTTGCATTTGTGTGTGGGTATGTGCCAGAAGTCTTCTGTGTGTGGCCCTCAGTTTCCTGCGCCAGATTATGCTGCTGCATTCTAGAGTGTCATCATCCACCTACTTTTTCTTGGCTTGCCTCCATGACTAATCTTTGAAAATCTGTTCCTGTGGCTGCTTTAGCTACTTGGAGAACATTTTTAAAAAATTCTTCTACTGAAAATAAATGTAATCTATCCGGCTTCAAATCTTAATATCTGGAAGTATCTTCATAAGTATTGGTTGTATCAGAAATTGTCAATGATTGTATAGCGGATTTTTACCATTCGACCAGTTTGCCTCCTCTGTCATCATACTTTCCAAGACCACAGCCTCTTACTAAATCTGCTTGGTTTCCTCCTTTGGTATTGAAATCTCCCATTATTATAATTAGTATTATAGTAAGATGCAAAAATAATACTTAAGCAGACAGACTAATCTACTCATGAATGGATGGAAACTCTGATCAGACGGACGGACGGACAGACAGATGGACGGACGGATAGACAGATAGATAGACAGACAGACAGACAGACAGACAGACAGACAGACAGACAGACAGATAGATAGATAGATAGATAGATAGATAGATAGATAGATAGATAGATAGATAGATAGATAGATAGATAGATAGATAGATAGATAGATAGATAGATAGATAGATAGATAGATAGATAGATAGATAGATAGATAGATGGATAGATAGATAGTTTATCACATATAAACAAACACCATTTGTATTGTTATGATTAGTTTTTTTAATACAGAACACAATAAAATCGCAGCTGGGTTTTTAATATCAGTTCAGTTTTTAAACGCAGTCCAGTGTGCTGTAAATAAACATCCAAAGCCTAAATCTTAATTCTCTTTTCCTGGCAGACTAGTATATTATCACAGACACCATTCTCTAAAAGTGTCTCGGAAAGGACGGAGCCAGTCAGTCCTGCATCAAGTCTTATTTTATGATACATTAACGAGAACTTAGAGAAAGAAACGTGGCTCCGTATCATTTCATGCTTATTCATATGTTTTGTAAAGTAGATTCTTCTCAGCTTAGCTTCCAGACAAGAAGTGTCCAACTTCAAAGCCCAAGTGTCACAATTTTATTCAGGAACTGAGTGGCAGGCTTCATCAGAATCAGCTATTTTTTTGCTGACGTACGTAATACGTACCATTTATTTCCATAGTATTCTCACAATCAGTTGGAGCGATGGTGATTTTTGTTTACATTCCACAGCATAAAATAAAAACTCATCGTTTATTGGCTAACAGTATCAGTTTTAATAAACTTAATTATATTTTCATAATAACTTAACGGGGGTCAAAAGAAGGCTTCACCGACAGAAATGGCTCTTGCCCCACCAGCTGGACATTTCTTTCTAAAACAATCATTTTGGTGATTTAATTCTTGAACAAATCCACATCAACTATTGATCCGGTGACGCGTTTTAGTCACAACGTCTTTTTGTATAAGCAAAGGTTATTCTGACACTGAACTGGTAAGATATTTTTCAGAGAGAGAAAACAGGCCCTGCTATTTAACAAAGAGATATGTACGAATATAATTGTTCTATTTTTCCTCGTGACCTTTCAGCACATTAGAGAGTTCTTTTTATATCAAATATATTTACAATCAACAAATAACAATCTGAAAGTTAACTGGGAAATGAGTGTGATGACTGCCGGTGAAATGAAATAATGAAATTACCGGATCTTACCAGACTTGAGATGATAATGATATACACCGCAGTTTAGTAATGTATACGTAGGTAAAGACTTTTTTTTTAAAATAGCACTGAAAAAAATGTCCTAGTCGTACAAAAGCATGTTAAGATATTTCCAAAACATTATCTGTTAGGAAGATACAATGAAAAGTACAGGTCATCATCATTATCATCATCATCAGGTGCCGTGCCGACTGGTGTTGGCTATTATGCTTCTCCAGAATACCTGATCCTTCATGCAGGCCATTAGCTCAGCTGGTGATCTCTCGCACCATCTTGTCAGACTGTCCAGTATCATTTCTCTTGGTCTTCCTCTTGATCTTCTTCCTTCTATTTTTCCTGTTGTTATAATATTTTCAATGCCCCCTCTTCTCGTTGCATGCCCTATGAAAGTACATTGTCCCTCTCTTATTTTTTTGATAAAATTTTTTTGTCTCTCCAGCTCTTCTCATACATTCTTCATTAGTTATTTTTGCTGTCCAGGGGATTCGCAACATTCTTCTAATAAACGACATTTCTGCTGCTTCCAATGATTTTTGTGCAGACCTGGCTATTGTTTATGATTCAAATGTTCAGGTGCACCAGGCAAAATAGAATACTCTCGTCTAAGAAGACTTTATTTTTCTTAAGGAAAATAAAATTTAAAAAAAACAGAGATACTCATTGTTGTGTTTTCATTTTTGTCACAGTTCCGCTTAAATCGATGTTTTAAAGGTTCCCTAAAAGAGATTGCGCGTTGTCTGGTCAGTCTTCGTGACAACAAATCCCCCCTGGCTGTCACTATTTGCTTAAAGCCTGACAAGTGATGAGGACGTCAAACATAATGAACGGAGCAGTAAAATGTGTAAGAGTCTGTGGTGACAAAGTGTGAGATATTCGCAGGAAACAGACAATTTTTCTATGGGGCGGGGTGGTGTTGTTTAAGGTAAAGAAACAAAACGTAACTTCGATAAGCTCACGAGAACTCACGTGGTTCTAAATTTATCTTTACGAGAATGAAAACATCTGACAGAGTACAGTCCATTTTTACAGAGGGTTAAAAGTGGGAAGGTTGAAGATAAACACGAGAGGATTTGGTTAAGATTGTGATATAAATATGAGAGATGTGCCTCAGACTAAACCTACCAGGCAGACTAGTGTTGGCACTGATAACAAAATATTTATCTCTCTGCTCTGGGGAGTTGCGGTCCGTCAGATATTACCTGTCCAACAAGACAATTCTCAAGGTTGTTCTCACATATTCTCTATCTATCTATCTATCTATCTATCTATCTATCTATCTATCTATCTATCTATCTATCTATCTATCTATCTATCTATCTATCTATCTATCTATCTATCTATCTATCTATCTATCTATCTATCTATCTATCTATCTCTCACGCACACAATGACAAGTTACAAATGTTCCATTTTTTGGACTAGAGAGAAGTACTATCAGTTTCGACTAGCGCCTTTGTTTTGTGAAATCAAAGTAGAGCCACGATTTGTGTAGCAGATCTCCGACCAGCGACGTAAGAAATGATGCACTAACCACTTCCGCTCCTGTATCACATCCCTTGACATCCACGTGCTCTTCTCTGACCTCACCCGTATGTGGGACGTTTAAGTGTTTCTTTATTTCCTTGTAAGTAACAGAATATTGCAGAAAAGGTATTATCTTTAGTATAAATTTGTCTTCGGTGGTGGTCATGTGTGACACAGTCCCTTGTAATTAAGGTACCATTATTTTGGGTAGACTTAAAACAGAAACAAAATAGATGTTTAAGTCAGTTTCACAAAACTGGCTCCCAGGGTAAAAGACACTAGTTATAGGTCAGCCAGAACAAGAAAGCGGGGAATGAAGTTGATGATCTGAGCTAGACCTAGCAGGCTCCCGCTAGCGTCTGAAACATTTCCTGACCAACAGAGCATCATTTAATGCTTACCACGGTCTTGACCGGGGAATGCGCACAGCAGAATTCTATAAAGAGTGCAAGATCGCCGCCAAGCTCGTCCCCTGTTGGGACTGATCAATAAGACAAAGTTATAACGTGGCCTCCACACGTTAGCTGTGAAAAGAAGAATGTCTGCTACAGGGCGCTTGAGCAGTGGAAGACCAGGCCGTCTCTTACCACACGGAAAGGCAAATGCTGAACTCATTTTGGTAACCACCAGTAACAGATGATTTGATACGTGACCAGAGTTTGATTTCCAAGCAAGAATACGTACTAGGAACAGGGATGAACATAGTGATCGGGCTGACATATTTTGTTGCCTTAACTAGCGCATGAGTGGATACGTGGTGACCATTTGACAAAAAGTCAGTCTTGAATGTTGGGCTTGGATGACAGCCTGTATGACTGAAAGACAGATCTAATCTATAAGTAAGGATGAGAACAGAACATCGAGCAGGAAAAAGGAGCAAACAAAAAAAGAGATGAGAGAGAATTCGTCAAGAAAATTCAATTTCGTCTTCGAGCACGGAAAAGTAGGTTGAGATTCAGAAGTAGAAGAGTTAGTTCGGGTTGTAGAGTTACAGTATTGTAGCCTTGTAGAGTTATAGATTTGAAGAGTTGTAGAGTTATAGTGTTGTAGAGCTGTAGAGTTACAGTGTTGTAGAGTTGTAGAGTTACAGAGTTGAAGAGTTGTTAGGAAGAACATATCTCTCTCTCGGCCGGATCAGTCTCTAATTATCTGCCATTAGTTTTGTTGTTCACAATGTTGTGTTTAAAATAAATATCATTGCTGTGTATGGAAGTGATACTGTAAAACCTTCTTTTTGTGGTTTTATATGTTATGTGTGGGATCGTGATCGTATAGTAATACTTCTCAATTGTGGAAGGTATGCGGGATGGATATGTGTATATGGATGTATCTCTGTCTCCTATAATACATATATACATTACGTTTATATATTCTATATACAGTTATCTGTACTGCCCCTATCCTCAACCTGTGTTATGTGGGATCGACATCCTCGGGGTCTCTAAGTACTATTTATGGACATGGGCGATAACCACCTGTGTGGCAGAGTGAAAATCACTATCTTCCCCTTTATAGTCCACACCGCATTCCTCCAATCACTGTGCATACCTATGAAGCTCGGCTATTCTTGCCTGCAGTATCAGAGGTTTTCACTTCCTTCTGCCCGCCCCAACTATTTCTCCAACCCCAGGAATCTTTCCTTCTTGGGACGTTCCTCTTGCCTGTGACCACTGCTTTGATGATTTCTTGTAGTATCTAATTACAACACAGATCCTACAAATATAGTCCTGTCATACATCTGCCACCAATTAAATGATAAGTCCAGCCAATACATATAAAAAAAACTCCATGAATTATTTATTACTCACAAGCAATCAGTAGTAAATACAAGGCCAGAAGCTAGCGACAGCTTTACTGCCTGTGCTATATAATTTCAAAACATACATTTTGAGTGCCCCTCTTTTTTTTATTTGCATATGACAATTTTCTCATAGAAATACTCAACGACCTCTAAACATCTATAAAATCAGATATTCATATACGTATGTATTATATATATATATATATATATATATATATATATATATATATATATATATGCATATATATATATATATAACGAGATAAATCACGTTATCGTTTTACTCGATATATCAACAGTCTACAAGGTCCAAATACGATGCATTACATCAATGTCACATACTAATTACTAATTAATATATATACAATATCATATTCTAGCAACATTACATCAGTGTCATATATGCTATTTTTCTTCACTCAAATGCTACATAAGTTTCTACACATACTACTTACGACAGCGGACTCCGAGTATTACGGGTCGTCACTTGACCTATCACAGACACTCATGACTTAACACGAACGAGGCGGCTCAGCAGCGCTCTGTGATCATAGCTCACGACACAATATTCTCACGCCCCTTATTAATAACAGAAATGCAGTTTCCTAAACGTTAAGACCTTTAGCTCCCTCAGAAAATAAATATGCATGCTCGCCATAGCCTGACGGAGCGAGAATTCTCCTCTCGCCCAACTCTCCTCGCGTCTCTATCCCAAATTCCTGGATCACTTGATTCTACCCTCATTAGCATACTCGTGTAAGTGTGAGACCTTATGAACGGGCCACTGTATCTGGTCGACCAAACGTCCTGTCCCGTTCACAGTATATGGACTTTCTAGCAAGCGATAAACTTAGTCATCCTCAGGCTGAATATGACAAGTTGTTACTCATAATGTCGAAAGATTAAGTGGTACAGTATAATATCGTCAAATTTTGAACAGGAAGAACAATGCTAAATTAAATTATATATAAAAAAAGAACGTTATAAATGAGCATCAATTAAAACAAATTCACACAACGTCCGACAACTCCAAGAACGCCCTCTTTGTAAGACACTTACCAGCAAGTAATAACACTCTTTGATCAACACACACACACACACACACATATATATATATATATATATATATATATATATATATATATATATATATATATATATATATATATATAGACTTGTTTAATGCAGGACAATGAAGACTGACGCTAAAAAGTTCTCATGAAACATGATAACACTGACGATGAAGACTGGCACTATAAAGTTCTCTTGAAACATGATAACACTGACGAAGAAGACTGGCGCTATAAAGTTCTCTTGAAACATGGTAACACAGATAATGATAGCCGAAGATGCTTGTCTCGGGCATTCTCTGATTACATCAGAAAGACAAGTACAGCCACCATAACAACATATTTTAGTCAGCCATGATCATAACAACATACTCTAGTAGCCGTCATCATAACAACATCCTCTAATAGCCATCATCATAACAACATACTCTAGTCAGCCATAATAATAACAACAAACTCTAGTCACCCATCATCGTTACAACATATTCCAGTCAGACATCTTCAGACGTACATTTTACACAGTGCATTCTCCAAGTCTCTTAATCAACTTACTACTTTCTTAACATAATGTTGTAAATGATGCTCTCTTTTAACCTGTCTTTGTTGTTCTTTCTCTAAGTTTTGTAACTACACTACAACACAAACTGCTATAGATCATCCTCCTTATTTTCCAGATTTATATTCTGAGAGACAGATCTAAGACCGAGAAGAAATATCTGGTAGTCAGCAAACAGTTCAACAAGAAATGCTCTCACACGTGCCTGTAGGAATCCAACAACTGCTGACATCATTTTGCGTCATCACAAACAACAAATGTATATTGGCAAAGAAAAGAAAAACAAGGTAAAATTAATTCACTCAAAGATAATTGGACATGTAAAATGTGGTAGATACAATAATAAGTTCTGTCGTAACCAAAACAAAGTGTAAAAACTTCAAACAAAATCTCTGAGTCGTCAGAATAACAATCGCCACTGAATAAAAATAAAATTATGTCTAGTGAGTGGAGATACACAGAGTTCTTCTCATTAGTCCGTTAATTATGTGGGTTTCAGCCCGTGCGAGTAAATATACGAGCGTGAACGCCATATGTGCAGTTTAAAAGGAGACGATATTAATAAAAACCAGAAAAAAGACATAAGGTAACCTGAACAATATTCACGAATATTCTCATCGAGTTGCTGTAATCTGTGTATACTATTTTAAGGGTATATTTCCACTAAACGAGATATTATATTCAACAATTCCGTTCTTTGACAGATGTCTATTTTTTTCGTTTTTTTTTTTTTGTCATAACGTCTGGAAGTCATCAGCCGCAGTTTGTTCCTGGTGAAGTTGGAGACCTTTGGTTTGGATAAACTATTTATGGGTTTCCTTTGACGTACACACTTTGATCTAAAGGCCAATGCTTTAACATTGTCAGAACTAACATCAGAACTAACATGAGAAATAACGTCAGAACTAACATCAGAAATAACGTCAGTCATAGTAAGACCGTGTTTTGATGTTTCTAGGAACAGTCTGTTGATATGATGTAATCCACTGCCTTTAATTTATGTCCTCAGATTACCCCATGTAAGGCAGACTTGTTGAACTTTCTTTCAATTATTCTCTGATGTCAGGAAAAAGTTACATACAGAAAATATTCTCTGATATCACTAGAAAGTTACATACAAAAAAAAATATTCTCTGATATCACTAGAAAGTTAATTACAAAAAATATTCTCTGATATCACTAGAAAGTTACATACAAAAAAATATTCTCTGATATCACTAGAAAGTTAATTACAAAAAATATTCTCTGATATCACTAGAAAGTTAATTACAAAAAATATTCTCTGATATCCCTAGAAAGTTAATTACAAAAAATATTCTCTGTATCACTAGAAAGTTAATTAAAAAAAATATTCTCTGTATCACTAGAAAGTTAATTACAAAAAATATTATCTGTTATCACTAGAAAGTCATATACAAAAAAAAAATTCTCTTATATCAGTAGCAAATCACATACAAAAACTATTCTCTGATTTCAAGAGGTCACATACAAAAAATATTATCTGATATCATTAGAAAGTGGCATAGAAAAATAGAAGTACTTGGTAGCATAGTATAAGGTAAATACAACAATTTATTATTGTGAGTCAGTTGTTATTTCTTTTAATCTCATTTATTTATTTTTCATTTTATTATTAGTGAAGTGAACTTCCTTAGCATTTAGTTTTCAGAGACAGAGAAAATTTCAGGAAGTTTTTAATTCAACATCACTCTAGCATGTACTAGGTATATGAAAATCTGTGGTAAACAGTAATGTTAATAAGCCCTTGCTAAAACAGTTAAAATACCCAGCTCAGGTATACCATAGTTCTTATGTCTTAAATAAAATCCTTGGTAAATTTGTTATGGCAATGCATTCTTGTACTTTATTTTAGAGAACAGTTGTGAACATTACCAGAATGTTGGCGTGTAATGAGATTAGTAGACATACGTCTCATACACAATCATACAAAAAGAAAACATAGAAAACGTTGTATGATACATCTGAAACATTATTTAAAGTTCAGGCAAAGCATTATTCATAATTCAGACAAAACATTATTCATAATTCAGACAAAACATTATGCATAGTTCAGATATAACATTATTCACAGTTCAGATGAAGTATTATTCACAGTTTGCACAAAACATTAATTATATTTCAGACAAAACATTTTTCACAGTTCAGAAAAAAAAATTATTCATAGTTCAGACACAACTTTATTCATAGTTCAGACAAAACATTATTCACGGTTCAGACAAAACATTATTCATAGTTCAAACAAAACATTATTCACAGTTCAGACAAAACATTATTCATAGTTCAGACAAAACATTATTCATAGTTCAAACAAAACATTATTCATAGTTCAGACAAAACATTATTCAGTTTAGACAAAACAATTTTCATAGTTCAGACTAAATATTATTCATAGTTCAGGCAAAAACATTATATATAGTTCAGACAACACAGAACACAGTAGCAGCCTGAAACGTTCCCTTCATGGCATATCAAATGTTTAATTATCTGAAACAGGATGATGATGAGATTGGAAGTAATGGTGGTGCACATGTGACAAGCAGCATATCAACTTGTTCAAGTACGTCTTGGTGAATGGAATTCTGGGTGGTTACATTAAATCTATTGCATGATCATCGTCATAAGAATTGAAACAAAACTACATTCCTAGAACATACGCTACAAGGAACGACAACAATAAACGACATTCTCACTCGACATCCGCGTCCTAAGATTGTTCTAAAACTTAAGAATTTTCTATCCCGGGCCGAACATGACAAACTAACATCACCAGAAAAACTGAGACACGTCAAGTGCAGATAATCTGACAACAATGTCACGACCAATCACGGGCCATAAGCTTGTAAGCCCATTCTTCCTCAAATATTTCAATGGTTATCTGCCTTCGACAATAACGTCACAAATTAATATAATACTTTTATGATGAAACTAGCTTTAATTTTTATCAAAAAGGAAACTGACGTTATCTGGTAACATTCACAATGAAACAAATGCGAAGGAAGGGATGCGAATGTGATAGTTTATTTGCAATAAAATTTTACGAGTTCATGAAATATGCGGGTTTTTATTTACATTTTGCTCCAAAATATTCCGCCTCACATTGTTAGAGGTGCGCCCTGTACACCATTGCCTGCTCTGTGGCGGAGGACAAAGTGAAGTACTAAAAGATAGGGAACATAAATAAATGTTTCATCTCCTTCTCTTCGTTTGTGTGGTTGTATACATGTGGTATGTGCCTGTATTTGTTTGTGTGTTTGTATATATGTGGTATGTGCCTGTATTTGTTTGTATATATGTGGTATGTACCTGTATTTGTTTGGGTGTTTATATACATGTGGTATGTCCCTGTATTTGTTTGTGTGTTTATATACATGTGGTATGTCCCTGTATTTGTTTGCGTGTTTGTATATATGTGGTATGTGCCTGCATTTGTTTGTATGTTTGTATATATGTGGTATGTGCCTGCATTTGTTTGTGTGTTTGTATATATGTGGTATGTGCCTGTTTTTGATTGTGAATAACCCTGTTGTCTTATTTTATCCCGTTGTTGAATATACTTGCTTATATGAAAATATAGCTATATATATGTCAAAGTTTAAACTGATTTAAAGTACGGCTTGCTTGTTGTACTTTTATACTGCTTTTCTGTAATATAAATTTATTAGTTTTGAATGAATTTGAGGAAGTAATTTAGTTTATTTCATGCAGTTACATAAATCAGATTGTGGAGTGTATGGACAAGACATATTTATTTTCTGTAATCATTTAATTGTGTCTTCATGCTTATAATGCTCATTAACAAATGCTGAATGACTGTGACTGAGTGAAAGCTGTATGATGAAGGGCAGAATGTTAGACGGGCCTGCGTGCCCAGCTCTTAACCCTTTGAAAATAAAGTCTGTTCATTCGTTTCATTTGTCCAGCGTTATAGCGTTTCTGAAATTTCAAAGACAATTTCGTCAACACAAAATAATGAACTCTGAAAGCTTATAAAATATACATACAAAAGAAAAACCTTTAATGTCCAAGAGATAGACATAGTCTTTTCGACTAATACAAGAATTAAAAGACTAGAAATTACTAGACCAGAAATTACTAGACTAGAAATTACTAGATCAGAAATTACTAGACCAGAAATGAAAAATAATCGGTGCAAGACAGGAACAAGTGAGAGCTACAGGAGTAAAATAAGAAACTAGAAGAAGACTAAAGTAAAACAAAGAAACTAGAAGAATACTAGAGTAAAACAAAGAAACTAGAAGAAGACTAAAGTAAAACAAAGAAACTAGAAGAAGACTAAAGTAAAACAAAGAAAAAAGAAGAAGACTAAAGTAAAACAAAGAAACTAAAAGACGACTAAAGTAAAACAAAGAAATTAGAAGAAGACTAAAGTAAAACAAAGAACAACTAAGAGATTATGCTATAAAATAAAACTGCCAGGTCGTTATATCTCTTCTGGAGCGATATATTTTCTAAATTTATGGTCACGCTTTGTCTTTCTTTAATTTATTGGTTATTATAAACATTCTCATCTGGGACCGCCAACTTTCCACTTTTCTCGACGTAGAGCGTGGTATACTCAACAGGCTCCACTACCGGCCCTTGTTTGGTTTCTTGTGGCTTCTTTTTCTTGTCACTGGCTTGTTCTGACTTCTTCTTGTCTTGTTTTGGGGCTTGAGCGACTGTCACATACACCAGACCTTGTTCTGAAATGTTGCGTCCAGTGTCCTGGGGAGAGTGATTATAAGAGGGAGATGTATAGACAGTCCTGGGGAGAGTGATTATTAGAGGGAGATGTATAGACACTCCTGAGGAGAGTGATTATAAGAGGGAGATGTATAGACAATCCTGGGTAGAGTGATTATAAGAGAGATGTATAGACAGTCCTGGGGAGAATGATTGTAAGAGGGAGATGTATAGACAGTCCTGGGGGGAGTGATTATAAGAGGGAGATGTATAGACAATCCTGAGGAGAGTGATTATAAGAGGGAGATGTATAGAAAATCCTGGGGAGTTTGATTATAAGAGGGAGATGTATAGACAATCATGAGGAGAGTTATTATAAGAGGGAAATGTATAGACAAACATGGGGAGAGTGATTATAAGAGAGAAATGTATAGACAATCATGGGGAGAGTGATTATAAGAGGAAAATGTATAGAGAGTCCTGGGGAGAGTAATTATAAGAGGGAGATATATAGACAGTCCTGAGGAGAGTGATTATAAGAGGGAGATGTACAGACTGTCCTGTGGAGAGTGATTAAAAGAGGGAGATATATAGACAGTCTTGAAGAGAGTGATTATAAGAGGGAGATGTACAGACTGTCCTGGGGAAAGTGATTATAAGAGGGAGATGTATAACAGTCCCGGGTAGAATGATTATAAGAGGGAGATGTATAGACAGTCCTGAGGAGAGTGATTATAAGAGAGAGATGTATAAACAGTCCTGGGGAGAGTGATTATAAGAGAGAGATGTATAAACAGTCCTGGGGAGAGTGATTATAAGAGAGAGATTTATAGACAGTCTTAGGGAGAGTGATTATACGAGGGAGATGTATTGACAGTCTCGGTGAAAGTGATGATAAGATTATATGCATAGAACATTAACACTGATTCTGGCTTTGTGTCTCTAATAACGAATACAAGCCACAAAAAAGGACTGTAAATGGCAACATTTTAAACGAGATACCTGCCTTTTATCTCACACCTGATAATAACTTAAATAAATATCTTATTCTACATATTCTATCAGAACTTAAATAAATAACTGACCTATATTATTCTACATATCCTATGATAACATACAAATGATTGGCTTATCTTCTGCTGCATACCCCCTTAGAGTGTCAGGAGTTTAATAGGTCCGAAACAATTGTCTTGAGGGGGTGGGGGGATACTTACTCTGATGATCTGAAGGAGTTGTGTTGTTGTTCCGCTCTCTACAGTAGAGAGTTTCCTGCATACCTCTAATGACTTATATAAATGGCATGCCTAACTTCTACCAGATATCCCCTAATGATTTGTATAAATATCTAGCATATCTTCCATTACAGTGGTTCCCAATAAACAAAAGTCCGTGGACCCCCTGATTTTTTTTCAAAATCCTGGTCACGGACCCCCAGATTTTGGAAAAGTTTCATGTCTGTATAGCAGCTATGTGCTTTAAATGTGAAATAATTTATTTTTTTTGTCAGAAAATGTGGGTAAACGCTACACTAGAACACACAACAAACTTATGAATTTTCAAAATGACATTAATGTAGTTAGAAAAATGGCTGACATATCTTCTATTATATACCCCTTAATGATTATATAAATGGCTGACATATCTTCTAGTATATACCCCTTAATGATTTATATAAATGGCTGATATACCTTCTATTATATACCCCTTAATGATTTATATAAATGGCTGACATACCTTCTATTATATACCCCTTAATGATTTATATAAATGGCTGACATATCTTCTAGTATATACCCCTTAATGATTTATATAAATGGCTGATATACCTTCTATTATATACCCCTTAATGATTTATATAAATGGCTGACATACCTTCTATTATATACCCCTTAATGATTTATATAAATGGCTGATATACCTTCTATTATATACCCCTTAATGATTTATATAAATGGCTGACATATCTTCTATTATATACCCCTTAATGATTTTTACAAATAACTGACCCAGCTACAAGCAGATACCCCCAAATGATGTATATAAATGAGTGGAGTATTTTTCACCAAATATGCAGTAATAACTTGTATAAATGATGGCCTATTTTGTACATATATACTTAATAATAAATATTTAATTAACAGTTTGTGTATTCTAATTTCAATGAGAAGAAATCTGATAGCAAATAGTACTGAACTTTATAGTTCCTGGTTTGTGGTGTGGACTATCCACATAGCGCATTTCCACCATTCTTACATCCTTCCCATAGGGCCCCCATAGTAGTTCGTCAAGATGTCCTGTCTTCGGCGAGTTTTCCTATCTCATCAAGGGATATTATGCCCAATGAACTTGTCTCTCTTAACAGTGTCCTCTTTAGAGTTTCACGTGGTCGACTTCCTTTACTTTGCCCTGTTGTGTTCCACTTGATAGCTTATTATGGTATTCTCTGATTGTTTCTTCTCATCACATGGCCTACATATGTCCATCTTCTTTTTCTGATCACCAATGAGACAGGTTGTTGTTTGCTCATCTGTCTTATCTCTGCGTTGTTCTTTTCGCTATTAGAATTTATATATTTTCCCTTCAATTGTTGGTCGTAGACCTGGCACAATATATATTCAATGTGCTTCTAGTTCTGGTTTTTATATAAGCATACACATGCCTACACATTCACTCACTCACTTACACATTCACCCACTCACTTACACATTCACTCATTCACTACCACATTCATCCACTCACTTACACATTCATTCACTCCCACATCCACACATTCACTCCCACATTCACCCATTCACTTACACATTCACCCATTCACTTACACATTCACCCATTTACTTACACTTTCACTCACTCACTTACATATTCACCCATTCACTTACACATTCACCCGCTCACTTACACATTCACTCACTTACACATTCACCGACTCACTTACACTTTCACCACTAAACTATCATTTTCTTAAAGTAAGAAGTAAACAAGCTCCTGCTAAATTCTCTCAACATTTACTTTTCCCAAGGGAAAAACAAAATCACCAAATCTAGCAATTCTGTTTCTTTCAACTTGACTATTGTAAGAAAAGAAACTAGGGTTAAAGTGAACGTGTAAGTTTCTCTGTCTCTCTCTCTCTCTCTCTTACACACACACACACTCACACACAACACACACAAACCTTGTCATCGACGTGTGCAGACATAAGATGATCCACGCGGTTGTCTCCCCTTGAACTCTTCCTGTCACGTGCTTCCTTCAAGGACTTTTCCGCTTTCCCATCATCTTCATTTTCTGGATTAATCGTGGCTGAGGAAAATCTTAACATTAATCTTCGGAATGTATTTATTACAGGCATAATATAACGACCATACATATACATATAAATATTCAACATAATTTAATCAACAACTCATGTATGAATATAACTGGCATTGATTTAAAAAAGAGAGATGCTGATTCTAAACAAAACAAAACATCCATGGCTTAGCGTGCACTTTGAGTTTTTATTTAAAAAAAACATGGTGAATGTTCATTCATCTTAATGTACTATGAGAATTGAGTCCTGGCTGGTAAAAGTCATCTTCGGTACTTACGATTACACGTAATATTATATGCGGAGATCTGTTACCATAGTGATATTGACAATTCTCCAGGTATTCACAGCACTGCCAGTTCCGTGCCGAGATCAGTTACTCTCTGACAGTTTAAGACAAATGTTATTTAATCAGTCCTTCCCACAGAAAGAACATGGAAGCAACAGAGATGTGGTTTTCTAGAAAGATGTAGCAGATACCCTGGACTGCCAGATGAAAAAGAAACCAATGAAGAAGTTGTCCGAGAATTTTGACAGCAGAGGAAACTTGTTATAAGAGAAAAGACGGTTAAGATTTTCTGATTTCTTGGACACGCCATGACAAGACAGAAGCTGGAGAACCCAGAAATCAGTGGAAAATTCAAGGGAAAAAGGGGAAGAGAAAGTCAAGAGAAAAATATCTCAGCGGGTCGACCAAGTGCCATGCAAAACGAAAACATTTCAAGTGATTGCAAACACCAAGGATTGTGCAAGATGGAAAAGGATGATCACCAGCTCTATCGATTACGACATTTAATTAGTTTACACTTTTGTAGCTGAAATATTCTGTATAGTTTATATATTATTATTTTTTAATTTACTAAAATATTCTGTCGATTCTTCAATAGTTATAATTCTTCAGTTTGTGAAACTTGTTATGTTAAACAGCACCTTTATGTCCATATATTTAGTCTTCACTATAATTTTGTTCAGGTAATCATAAACAAGTGCACAAACTCATACAAATAACTTACAGTTGCTGATTTCAGCATAAACGTTGAGGTCATCGGCAGCATTGATAGCTCTATAAGACAAATAGTTCAGGCCATGTTTAATAATACTATCAGCAAAACGGTATTACTCATCAACACTTGTAATAAACACTCTGACAGATATAGCATTACGACATAAAGTCATCCTGCTCTGATTATGCTTGGTTTACACACCTGAACTTGGACAAAATGTAGAGTTTCTTTGATATCTTTGCGTGTATTTACTTCTCTCTGACTACAGACTGGTGCTTTCCTTTATAGTGCTAATGTCTTCCTTTAAACATTTCATATCCGAGTGATATTCTCTTCAAGTAAGACAAATCTTTCTACTCAAAGTCTGTCCGCTTTGATTTGATGCATGCGTTTTTATTCTTTCTGAGATGATGACATGTGATAGATGTCCACATGTGATGATGACATGTGGTAGATGTCCACATGTGATGATCATCAGTGTATTGTTTTAATAATGTTCGTTCTGTGATTATAATAATTTAGTTCTATGATCACCATTATAGTGTTACAATAATATAAGTTCTATGATCCACAGCATATTATTATAATAGTGTTTCTTCTAACATTAGCAATATATTCTCACAGAACATTATCGTACATCAAACATATAACAGAAACGGCATTTAAGGCAAGGCAGAGACTGGCTGTCATCTAAGCCACAGCATATCTACAACCTCCACAAAGCGCGCTGTTCACGTTGATGAGATCTCTGGTCCTAGCCAGAACAGACTACAGCCTGGGCTTATTAAGGACGTCTACAAATTAATAATCAACTTGAACGAGTACAAAACAAAGCGATGAGATTCATATTTGGTTGCACCAAAGACAAATCCACGGCGGCAGTGAGATAGATATTTAATCTTCCTGATCTACAAACCCGCCACAGAAGTGCCTAAGTAAAGGAATATCTCAAAATCACCAACAATAAAACCCACCCACCCCATAATAATCTTCCCATGGTCAAAGGATCAAGAACAACAATATGCAAATCCTGGATGGCTGAACCAGAAGACTCAATAAGCCTAGTTACTGATCCACAACACATCTCAACCAAACCTGAATGGATTACTTACAGCGAGGTCCACCAAAATCTCACTAAAGGACACATAAACCTTACACACACAAAAAAAAACGTTGAAAGTGGGCGGAGGGGAAAACACAAGAGGAGATAAATGAACTTGTTAATAAACATACAACTCCTGAGGACATAGTCATTTATACAGACAGATCAGTAGGCAGGGGAAATAGAAACGGTTGAGGTTTTGCAGCGTACCAAGGAGGTAAAGCAAACTCATGGATGGGGCAAACACTTGCTCAAGTATGCGCATGGAAACAGAGGTCATCAAAAAGCTTTAAAATGGGTAGTGACACACAAAAAAAAAAACCACTCAGCATCGCCATCATTACCAGCTCTCAAAATCTATTAAGTAAAATGGAACAACAAGCCATTAGAAGTGAATGGCAAGAAATAATGAATAAATCCCACATCAAAAATATCACATGGATGTAATGTCCAGGCCATGCCACAGTCGACGGAAACAACAAAGCCGACCAGCTAGCAGCAGGGGACAGACCAGAGGGCTTCATCAAAATGGACAAATCGGACCTGTACAAATCCATCGATCAACACCTCGACCAACAAATGCAGAGCGACTTCGTCCAAAGTACCTATCACACACGACTCAATGTATTAATGTAGACAAGGGCAGTGGCTGGAAATCCCAGCTAAATGCTAGATCAAGGGCAACACGCAATCAGCACAACATTAGGGTCATCTCTGTAAAAATGTAAAAACACTGAAAGGCTGAACACGTATGAGCATGCTCCGGGTGTAATGAAGTCGCTTCCCATGACCAGCAATAGATCTAGACCCTTTTTTAAATATACAATTACAGTTCTTACAATAATCATGGTTCAGTAACTAGCTCCTGTATATGTTATTTGCAACATAACTGTAATCATCAACTGTGACCTTTTTATCCTACTATATGCTAGTTTCTCATAGAGACTGTTACTAAAAGGTGGTCTATCTATTGATATGATAGTAATAGATGTTGTACCTGATTTTATTTAGTGTTATCTAGCGAAAATATAAAAAAAATAAACACAAACTACAGGGTAATAATAGAAAGCACTCAGGCCATGCATATTTCAAAATGCTTACACCGTGACACAAGAAACATAATATTATCAGACTGCTTCCACCGTGACATAAGAAACATAATATTATCAGACTGCTTACACCGTGACACAAGAAACATAATATTATCAGACTGCTTCCATCGTGACACAAGAAACATAATATTATCAGACTGCTTACACCGTGACACAAGAAACATAATATTATCAGACTGCTTACACCGTGACACAAGAAACATAATATTATCAGACTGCTTCCACCGTGACACAAGAAACATAATATTATCAGACTGCTTACACCGTGACACAAGAAACATAATATTATCAGACTGCTTCCACCGTGACATAAGAAACCTCATACTATCAGACTGCTTAAACTGTGACACAAGAAACCTCATACTATCAGACTGCTTACTCTGTGACACAAGAAACCTCATACTATCAGACTGCTTACTCTGTGACACAAGAAACCTTATACTATCAGACTGCTTACTCTGTGACACAAGAAACATAGTACTATTAGACTGAAGAGCTTTGCGCAGGAATTTTTCACACTGGAGTCACTATTTGTGATATCACTATTTTGTGTTTCTGAATCCCCAACACACGTTAGAGATGCATATCACATGATCAAATGAAAGTAGGCTTATCTATCTGGTATAAACTGATCAGGCTAAGTCTCATATTATTTGAGAAAAGAAAACAAACAAATTTAGAAAATAAATCGTCTGTTACTGACCTGGACGCTTTCTTAAGTCTTCCTAGAAAAAAAACATAGTTAATAAAGAAATAGTTAATAAAATAGACAAGAAGATAGTCTAGACATATTATCTCATATCATTCATATACGTATGCAATTACTTTCTGTAGTCACTTATGTCTATGTAGTTAGTTTCTGTAGTCATTTATATATGTATTTAGCTACTCGTAGTTTCTATAGTCATTTATATGTGTATATATTTACTTTCTGCTGTCATTTATATATGTGTGTAGTTACTTTCTGTATTGAATGCATGGATAAGAGTGAAATGTGAATGTTATACTTTAATTTTATTTTACGTCTCTCAGCTTTCCAATGTTAGTTATGTTGATTATATGAGCAGAATATTTGTAGAATGTATGGAACCGAGTGAAAGGTGTATGATAAATGGCAGAATGTCAGACGGGCCTGAGTGCTCATTTCTTAACCTTTTTAAAATAAATATCAACCAATCAATCAACCAATCAATCTCTGAAGTCAGGGTACTGAAAAAAAAGATGAAAATAACTAGTTACTTTGTTAGACATTTAACAAATAATACTTCTTGATTTCTTTTCATGTGTTCTACATGACGTTGCTTTTAAGTCAAAGTGACGATGTTCTGATATTATGTCAGTGTAGTTTAATTTTTTTTTTAAATAAGTGCAGTCACAAGTACACAATACATCAGTCATCAGAGGTACTTTATCACATCACATGAATTTTTTCTCTCACAAACATCGATGCCGGGAATATGTAAGATTATTACTTCCCTTCCGTGTTAACTCCTTCAGTTTTGTCAGCTAAGTAATTTTTTTTTGGTTAACTCCCAGGAACAAATTTATAGTTAAAAAATAAAGACCTAAACAAATCAAGCATACATAGACAACGCCTATGACAAGACACTTGATAAAAGTGAATTGTAATTAGCAGAATCTTTCTTAACAAATAAGAAGAAAAGCATATCTGACCGTGATGTATGAACTAAAACATAATTAGTGCATAAGTATAAAACTATACACGAAGCCACTGCAGTAAAGCTGTGATACATGTATGAACTAGGAAAACAAGTAGGAACAGATTTATTACTTAACGAGCGCACAGTTGTGGCGTTTCGGGGTGAGCCTTAATCATACAAAAACCTACAGGACGAAGAAATAGAGAGAGGAGATAAAGTATAGATTCACGTGAATGCTATGTAAAAAGAAAATGAAATAAGATAAATAGAGCACTTAGCTGTAACTTGTAACAAGTATAAACTAAACTATGGAAACATTTCTTGGTGAGGCTGTTGTAAATACCACAAAGACAGGCCACTGAAGATGACAGAGCACAATATCTCCAGGGGATAAAAGAAATTCACTACAACTTTTGTTCAAGTTCCTGTGCCATTCTTGTGTTACAATATGCACATTTCAACAAGTTTTTTTTACACTTATAGAAAGAATTCTATTGCTAAGAGTAACCAGTTTAGTGGGCATAACATCCCTTGATGACGTAGAAAGACTCGCCGAGAACAGGAAAACTTGGCAAACAACTATGCGAGCCCTATGTGACGTTTAACGGCACGGGAAGGATGTAATATGTAAGATAAGATAGAAAGAGTATAGAAATAGCAATCACATTTTCTAAAAACTGTATTAGCACTGATTCTTCACCAAAATTTCCCAACATTTACAGGCAACGAAAATAACTATTATTTTATCTTTACTGTCTTCCTCCAAATGATGATAAGTGATATTAATGAAGACAACGAGTTCTTACTTCGGTAACGATATATGAGCACCCCAATAATAACAGCGATGATGACGACAATCACAACAGCAATGGCGATATACATGTAGCTCATCATCTCTTGTGTCATCGAAGCAGAATTATTTTCTGATGGCGAGCCACCTGTGGCTGAGATGGAAGAAACAGATTAAGTTTAAGATATTTCTTGTATTCTGTAATTGCTTTATCTATCTGATGTCTGTAAGAACTACTGACTTAGATGACTAGAAATTAGACAATGAATAAGGACATGCTGTAAATAGGCTCGAGATGGTCATATATGAAACAAAAGAATACAGTGTAGCAGTATCTAGTAGATTATTGGAGTAAACTTGAGTTTTGTTTTTAGTCGAAGGGAAATAATGAAGTTAAAAAGTTGGAAGTATTTATACAGTTCCTTAATCTCGCGAAAAGTTACTTGTGTAAAAATTGGTTACGATCTATTTTTAAACACTCAGGTCATGTTCTGACCGGCGAAAAAGTTGGACTTGTCACGGGTTACTGGAGTTTGAGAAGACTGTTTATGGACACGGCAGACAAACTTTGGATAACAGAGATCGTTTTTATGAAGATCTTGTTTTATTGAAAGCTAAAGATCGTAAAAATATATAACTTCACGTGAAATGGGTTTTTCATGATGAAATATTCTGGACGTTTAGGGAGATTTTTAGGTAATATTTAAGGGTCAAAAAAGCTGACGAGGGTTTTTTTTTCTGAGATTTCAATTGAGATGTAGACTTCAGTACGACTTGTTAAAGAGCTTTTGGAAATGTTTTCTTTTGAGACTGAGTTTGGAATTGTAGCTAGTGTTTTAGTAGACGTTGTGAAAATGTAGCTTACACTTTGTAGTATCGTCCTGTTTTGGACAGGCAATTGATATGGCCTTATTAGGAAATAGTTGCAGTGATACTTTAGAATTCGTTACTTTGTGTGAAGTTTTCGACAATCTTGTGAGTATGTGAAAACTTTTGATTACTTATTGCTTGTGGTTTCTTCCCATTGGGTAACAAGCGCCAGGAATCTTTTGTGTGTAATCTTATCAAGTCTTGTGGCTTCATATCATTTCCCATCAGTTTCAACGCTCGTTTTTCTCATTCAATAAATGTAGTCTGCTGTGTACTTCCTAGCTGGAGTTGTATTGAGTTGACGGAATTTTTCTGCTGTTAGTTCCGTTGTGAGATTGGAAGTCTAGTTGATGTTTTCATTTCTGATATTGGTAGTTTCGTCTTAGTAGAGGCGAGTCTGGGTATTGTTGTTGTATCGCTAAAGGAATACTACACTGCTAGCACCCATACACACATCTCCATTAGCAAACTGAAGTCTTTGGTAAATTTCAGCAGCAGGGATTTCCTCTTTAACGAGGAACTCAATAACAGTATGTTGACGAAACGAAACTTCAGCATCCGCCATTTTCTTTCTGCTCCGCATGGTCACGTGACACATGATGGTGACGTCGGTGTGACTTTGACAGGAAGTGCAAAGGATGCAGATAAGGTTTTACAATTATATTTTCTCTATCTATAAATTGTGATTTTTAAGCAATGTTTGCTCACGACTTTCTGTATGACTCTCGTATCATCGGCACAGTAGATGTCCAACAACTTCTTTAAGAGTAATTTTGTCTAAGAAGACATTCCACTTGTTCTTGCTAGTCATTTGCTGCCGTGTTGTATGTCAGCACAACTTAGTAGAGAGAGAAAGACCCATAGCATAACCTAGGCACTTCTAGTATATTATCAGCCTAGCCACACTATCACAACAGGACAGACAGACAGACAGACAGACAGACAGATATAGAGAGATAGATAGACAGATAGGTGGATGGAGGTACATTTTCCGTTAAAATGCAAAGTGCAGGATTAAGTCTAACCTTACCAGGCACATCTGGTGTAGTTCTCTCACTTGTGCTGGTTGTCGCAGGTGTTTGTGAAGTACTCGTTTCATCAGGGCCTTCTGTTGAGTACATAGGACAAGAATTATACGAGAGGCGTTCATAAAGTAATGCAGCACATCGTTTTTCTCAGGAGCTGTTTATTCAAAAAGCATGAAATTTATACACAATATACATGGATATGTCATGTAAAGATCTGTATTATTCAAGATAATCCCCATCAACTTGTACGGCTTTACGCCAGCGCGAAACAAGTGCATGTTTTCATACCAGATCTTTTCTTGATTATGTAGCCATTTCTTCGCTGCATGAATCAATCCTTTGTCATCTTCAAATTTTACCCCTCAGAGTGCATCTTTAAGTGGACCAAACATGTGGAAATCAGAGGGTGGATGGGGTAGTAGAATCCAACCCAATTTGGTGATTGCTTCCCGTGTTGCCAGACTTGTGTGAGGGCGCGCATTGTCGTGAAGAGAAGCAGGTCTTTTGGATTCTTCTGTGGCCGAATTCTGCGAAAACGTTGATTGAGTTTTTTTCAATGTCTTAATGTAAGCTTGCGAATTGATTTCCTCTCTTCTTGTCATAACATCCACAAGAATCATGTCTTCAATGTCCCAAAAGACGGTGATCATGACCTTTCCAGCTGAAGGAGTTGTCTTGATTTTTTTTCTTCGTGGTGATTGTGGATGATGCCACTCCATTGACTGTCTTTTTGTTTCAGGTTCAAAATGATGTGCCCAGGTTTCATCACTTGTTACGATCTTAGCCAAAGGTACTCTCCTTCAGCATTGAAACGCTCCAACAATTCAGAAGAAATTGCTTTCCTTTGCAGTTGATGGTCATTTGTGAGACTTCGAGGAACCAATCTTACGCAAAACTTAGAAAACCCGAGAGCTTTTATAACTTCATTTGCACTACCATTGCTAACTGACAGCTTTAAGGCACATTGTTGAGTAGTGATACGCCTATCATTAAGAATAATATCCTCAGCGCATTTCAACATTTCTACATTGGTGGCTGTGGCAGGACGTCCACAGCTCGGCCGATCATGCAACTCCTTATCTCCACTTATTGATTCTTTGATTCTCTGAACCCAGCAAATGTCTGTATTCCTATCGGCTGCAAAACTTCCATACACATCACATAGACGCTTGTGAATGTTCACAATAGTTTTCTTCTCTGCTACGAGAAATTCTATCACAATTCGCTACTTATACCGCAAGTTGCTAACACGC
Organism: Achatina immaculata; assembly: GCA_009760885.1. NCBI lineage: Eukaryota > Metazoa > Mollusca > Gastropoda > Stylommatophora > Achatinidae > Lissachatina > Lissachatina immaculata. The sequence goes on along the minus strand of CM019706.1, from coordinate 6,365,450 downwards.
TCCATTTCAACGGTTAGAGCAGCCATATTCTTTGGCCAGTTGCGGTGCAATTTAGTTCACACAATCGGCACATGCCAGTTTTAAAGTGTGAAAAATGTCATTCTTCTATCTTCATTATTAGCTGAAAAAGAACGATGTGGTGCATTACTTTCGGAACGCTCCTCGTATTTAGACAGCGGACACTCAGACACCATACAATCATAATTAGACATCATACAATCAGACACCCCGACAGTAAGACAACTGGACAGTTAGACACCTACTAGGAACATCTAAACACAGATGTTTCAGCTTCTTGTTGCTAGTCAAGACCCTGATTCATCTTCCAAAGATTTACTTTAACTTGTTGTTGCTGTTTTTAGCACAGACTCTACTTCATCTTTTTCAAGTTTCAAGCATTTTACTGCAAATCAAAATTCTACTTTGCCTCTCTTACGTTTCAACAATTTGTTGCTGCATTCCGTCCTCATTTATTCATTCTGCAAAAGTCTGGTGTAGGCGAAAAAGAGGGTCTTGACTACTAAAAAAGTTGAAGTTTGAGTAAGAGAAAGAAGAGCATTTTGATAAACGAAAAATAGTTAACATTGAGTAGGAGAAAGAAGAGCATTTTGATAAACGAAAAATAGTTAACACTGAGTAGGAGAAAGAAGGTTTTGACCAGCTATAAATAATTAAAATTTGAGGAAGAAAATGAGGATCTTGAATAACGACAGGAAATTAGAGGGTCTTGACTAACTATAGACAATTAAAATTTGAGGAGGAAAAAGAGGGTCTTGACTAACTATATTCCATTGAAATTTGAGGAGGAAAAAGAGGGTCTTGATTAACTATATTCCATTTAAATTTGAGGAGGAACAAGAGGGTCTTGACTAACTATATACAATTAAAATATGAGGAAGAAAAAGAGGGTCTTGACTAACTATAGACAATTAAAATTTGAGGAATAAAAAGAGGGTCTTGACAAGCTATATTTAATTAAAATTTGAGAAGAAAAAGATGATCTTTACTAAAAAAGTTGAAACTCAGTGAAAGGAGATCATGAAGATCTGTGGTAAGAAAAACAAAAGTTTGTATTTTGAAGCAATCAGCTGTGATAACATTAATAACAGGAAGAAAAATCATCTTTATATCGTTTTAGCCAGTGTCTAAATGGCATCTTATCTACTTGTCCAAGTGTCTACCTGTATGAGTATCAAGTTGTCATGATACCTATTGCCCTGGTGTCTACCTGTATGAGTATCAAGTTGTCATGATACCTATTGCCCTGGTGTCTACCTGTATGAGTATCAAGTTGTCATGATACCTATTGCCCTGGTGTCTAATTTGGCGGCTAATTGTCCTGATGTGTAATTGCCCGGGTGTCTAATTATCCTGAATCCATTTTATCACCATACAAAAAGAGTTAGAAATATCTTGCTTACTGAATTTAATTCTGTTGATGGTGTTAATGTTTCGCGTTCCATAATCGACTTTTCAGTCAGTTTTGACATCTGAAACACTAAGTAATTTATACACTGAGAAGTGATAAAACCAGTTCGGACTTACTGATTCTGCAAAGACTCTTTATTGTGGATTCATGTATGAGATACAACCAGCTGAAGTAAATCAATTCATTTACAAAGCAAGGTCTGTTTAAACAAAGTTTGGTAATTCATGGTTGCTTATTTCTAACATAAACCTATTACAACGAAATGACATAATGGGTTGTGCCCATGTTATTATTTTTCGATGATTACTTTTTTTTTTTAATGAGAAGAATTATTCGTTATAAGTCGTCACGCTCGAATGCCCTTAGCTCTTGTGGGGAGAATATTCTTTTCTTCTGAAAGACTTCTATTTCTTCTCTTCATGTCTTAGACCTATAAACTCAGATCTGTGGATTGTTAATTGATGATTTGGTACAGAATGTGGTACTAAATAGCTTTTACAAGATCGGCCTTTGATTAAGAGGAATTTTGTAAGATGTTTGGAAACTGTTTCTGAACTTCCTAAATGTTTCCACATTTTCTCCATGGACTCGTCGGATACCCTTCTAATTGGCTCTCCTGGCCCTTCTTTACCTTTCGGGCCCCCGGGAACTGCAACGGTTCCCCTCATTTGGGCCTTATAATTGATTTTATTTAGTGTTGTACTGTAGAAGCTGGCCAATGTGCTTAGATTCAACTACGATCTCTTGATTTCAATATTGTCCGTTTGTCTATGATCTTGAATTGTCTACTTTGTGTCTGTTTCTACGATTACATCAATAAACATACTTTTAGGATCATATCTTTAAAGACGTGCACATATGCTTGTGATGTTGGCACCTTCATGCCTGCCTATAGCAGGATTATTAATAGAGTTGTAGTATACGTTTCTATAAAGCTTTTCTTGTTCATTTTATTCGCTTGAATAAGCATGGCCGCATATGGTATCAGCTTTTTTAAAACGTTTGTATGTATAAAGGATTTGTATTTCTGTGCAAATTGTTATTTATACAATACGCACGCACAATATTTATACAAGAAATAACAGCTGATAAGTCTTTGTACAAATTCTGACAGGTGTAAAGGAGAATGAACAACAAGCCTGGAGTACAGATGAGTACCAACATAAAGAATGAAGAAGGTAATATACTAAGATCTGACGAGCAGAAAGGGATACATCACACAATCTGATCAGGACAGCACTGAAGAGCGTCTAAGATCGAGAAACATAAAATCAAGTTTTGTACAAAGAGAAAACCTGGAAAGTACAGCAGACGTAGAGGAGATAACAAAGATAATTAAGGCTGTCAAAACTGGCGCGTTCGGTCTTGATGGTGTCCGGTACGGAGATTTCAAAGAAGTTGATGACAACGTTGTAAAGAAGATGACAAGATTACAACCAGAGCTTGAAGACTGGTGTAATACTCGACGAGTGGCTGCACAGTTACTTGATTCCCTTACCAAAAATAGGAAAAGTTAATATAAAACTGAGTGAATATCTAATTATTACATTTTCAAAACGTTTATGGCAAGGTAATTGAGAGGATAAAAGCTGGGCGACTGTCAGACATTCTAGAGACCAGCGGGCTACTATGGAATACATTAGTAAGTTATTGTCCAGGAAGAGAAACAAAAAACAACTCTGCGATCCTGTCGTGTGAAGTGTATGAGGGATTTCAGAGAAAAGACGAAACCGTAGTTATGGCACTTGATTTCGAAGGTGTTTCCCTTGTGTCCTGTGCTATACATTGTATATTCTACTGACATTGCGCTGTTATTTTGGAACGACGTGGAGCGAAAGCTGACCATGCTACTAACACATGAACATGGGACGTGAAGAAAAGAGTTAGCCACAAGGCTACTGAGCACTGTGGATCAGATAACAGGCTGGTGTGAGGATAACAAGCTGGTGTGAGGATAACAAGCTGGTGTGAGGATAACAAGCTGGTATGTAAGGATAACAAGCTGGTATGTAAGGATAACAAGCTGGTGTGAGGATAACAAGCTGGTGTGAGGATAACAAGCTGGTGTGAGGATAACAAGCTGGTGTGAGGATAACAATGCGGTGATTAAAAACCAGCATCCCGTGGTGCTCATTAAATAACATTTTAGGACCTGAAGTTCCAGTTGTGAAGTGTCAAGGCCAAGGTATTAAGAGAACACATTTCATGAGGTATGTAGGGATGTCATTTGATCGGCAAGTGTCCTCTGCACATCATGTTGACAATGCAGTACAAAAAGCCAGGAAAGAGTTGGAAGCGGTTAGGTTAATGTCCGCAACGGGCTTTCCACAGCGCTCTCTGTTCTTGCTGATGCATGCCCTGGTGCTGTCATCATTAGAGTATGGTCTTGGCCTGCTTACCCTGTCTAATGCACAGCTGAACAGACTAAAGCGTGTACTGAACGAGGCAATGAGAGTGGTCTTTGGTTGCATCAGGGATACTCCTGTGGCGGCCATGCGCTGTCTGCCAGAGACGTTGAGTGTGAGGCATAAACACAAGCATGCTTAGGTTGCTGGCATACATCAGGGTTGCTGGCATACATCAGGGTTGCTGGCACACATCAGGGTTGCTGACATACATCAGGGTTGCTGGCATACATCAAGGTTGCTGGCATACATCAGGGTTGCTGGCATACATCAGGGTTGCTGGCATACATCAGGGTTGCTCACATAAAGGATGATGCTCTGCATAAGAAGCTGAGGTTGACAAAGGGAAGACGCATCAAACGAGGCACATCCTGGATGGCTGAGGCCGAGGATACAATAAAGTCAATTTGCACTCTAGATGAAGTGCCTAAAGATGATGACTGGTTACGGGTACAGGGCCGACCTCAGCTAACAAAGGTTAGTATATAGAAGGGTCATGAATGTCGAGACTGGGCACAGGGGGCAGTTGAACTTTGGGTTCAAGATATCATCCAGCATCACTGTGGGTCTTCCAGCATCACTGTGGGTCTTCCAGCATCACTGTGGGGCTTCTGGCACCGTAATATATACAGATGGCTCAGTGACTCGGAACAAAAGAAGTGGTTGGGGTTTTCTTGTCTGCCGTAATGGAAGAGTAGTGGTACAGCTTTCAGGAGCCTTTAAAGTCAGCACATCAAGCATAAGAGTGGAAATTGAGGCTGAGCTGACGGAATTAGAATGGCTAATTGCTCATGATGTGGTTAATGGTGTCAGTGTGACGAGTTCACTTCGTAAGACTGAGAAGAAATTACTTCGAAAAGAATGGGTAAACCAGTTAAGCCAGTCAGCTGTAACAAGCTAAAATACAAGTTTAAACAAGTTAAAATAAATTGCAGAATGACAATGAAAAGGGGGAACATTGCTAAAGTTGTACTGGACAGACTGCGGGAAAATGAAGAGCGGGAATAGAAGAACAATGTAGATCTGAAGAGATTGCTGGAGCTAGGACAAATTAAAGGTGTTGGTGGGAAATCTGATCTGTGTGGCAGAAACCACATCGTAAACAACCAACATTTGACAGGAACTATTAACAAACATACTCTTGGGTGTATGCTGTGGCATGCGGAGGAGCATATATGAGGTTGTCCTGAAAGCAGTGAAGCCGGAGTCTGAATTTTGAACATCTGTACCTTGAACCTATTCCTGTGCTTGAACATACCACAGTATTATAGTAGCACTATATTGTAGTAGCACTATATTTAGTAGCACTATATTGTAATAGCATTATATTGTAGTAACACTATATTGTGCGTCTTTTCAAGCACACTCTGGTCAGATATTTTGGTTTAACTCCTATACCCACAAATCTTACATGATAATTTTAATGCCCTTTCTCTGCAAACTTCCACGTATTTTTGTTATATCTTTAATGTTGTAGCTTTAAAGCTGAATCTTTTCAAATTCATAGCATTTCACAACTATTTATGGTTATAAAAATATTTGGTCAAGTCTTGTCTGATAGTTTCCTATTATATCTTCTTTTTTATAGTCATTTCCAACAATCTTATATCTTATATCCTTCCCGTGCCGTTAAACGTCACATAGGGCTCGCAAAGTAGTTCGCCATTTTTTTCTGTCTTCGGCGAGTCTTTCAACCTCATCAAAGGATTTTATGCCTGTTAATTTGGCCTCTCTTAACAATGTCCTCTTTAGAGTTTCACGCGGTCTGCCTCTTTTACTTCGGCCTGTTGTGTTCCACTTGATTTCGGACAATGTAGCACCATAAAAGGTGGTATTTTATAATTTCTCATTTTTCTGCATGTTACCTTCAGCTGTATTCTAAGTTTTCCACAGAATGGGTCATTGTCACTATTGCAGTCAGTTCCTGGCATGGTTTTTGTTGTCAGTAACGCATCCAGTTCTGTTTGACTATTTTAGGTTTTCCAGTTTGCACTTATTTCCGTGATTGTTTTGAAAGTTGTCTTCAACTTTTGTTAATTTGTGTATCACAATGTTTCTCCATCCAGGCAATTCATGTTCCCGTTGTTTTCTTGTCCATCTCTTCATAGATTCATAGTACCTGTACTTTGTTGTTTTCTTATTCATCTCTTCACAGATTTCTAGTACCTGCACTTTGTTGTTTTCTTGTTCATCTTTTCACAGATTCCTAGTACCTGCACTTTGTTGTTTTAAGTTTGCATTCAAATTCTGAAATAATTGTCCATGCTTTTAACTCGTTTTACTTTCTATTCCGCTGACAACAGAACTTTACGGCGTTTTCAGTCTATATTTGCCAGAGCTTCGTGAAGAAATCAGCATTTATCCATGAGAGAAACATTATGTAAAGTTGGGATTAAATCCAAGTTTTGGGAGAACTGTTTATTCTACATGGACTAAAATTAAAAATAGCCAAAACAAAAGTTTCTGAAGATTATGTTATCACGTAACATTAACAAAACTGGCTACTAACTCTCACACTCTCTCTCTCTCACTCTCTCTCTCTCTCTGTCGCACAATGCTCCGCCTTACTTGTGGTCACTGTTTACGTATAACAGTAAACATAGCCAGCGTTTAAAAAACTGTCTTCTTCCTAAACCGAGGATTGATCTGTACAAGAAAAGCCTTGCATACTCTGCAGTACAGCTCTGGAATACCCTCCCCTACAATTTAAAATCCATTGGTAATACTTCATCCTTTAACTCAAAACTGTTTCATTATTTACTTGCTTGTAATTATATGCCTCCATAAAATAGCCAGTACTCTCTCAACACATGGCTCGTAAACCATCAAGTACTTTAATGACATAGTTAGAAAAGCAACTTGTTAGATATTGTTAGAAATTATTTTAATATTTGTTAAAAAAACATATGTTAGAAGATCTGTATTTACAATGTATTTTTATTTATGTATATGTCTGCGTGTGTATGTGTGCGTGAGTGCTATTTTATTAGGTTAATGACTTCTTCTCTTTTACCTTGAATGTACTAGTTAAATCTTACACTCTTTTGATATGTTTTTCCTAATTTAATTTGTATATTTGTACTAAATCAAGTGTGTGGGAAGAATGAAAGATGGAGTGATGAAGGGCAGAATGTAAGACGGGCCTGCGTGCCCAATTCTTTACCCTTGAAAAATAAAGATTATTCATTCATTCATTCATTCATTCATTCTCTCTCTCTCTCTGAACATTAAGTGCCAAGGCACATGTGGCTTCTGCAAGGGTTTCCCACAAATGCCTGTCCTTCGCCTTTTTTTCCGCTCTTGCCCAAGTGAGACCTCTATTACTCAACATCCTCCTCTCTGTTGCTCTTCTCGGTGTCTCCTTTGGCCTACCTTTACTTCTGTTCCCCTGTAGTGTCCATCTTTGTGCTATTTTTGGTAACGAGTCGTCAGTCATATTAACTCCTCGGCGAAATAGCTTTTATTAAAACTACAGCAGTTTTTTATTTCCTTACCTTGAAAGTACACCCGGATGTATTTTCACTTTCTATACAAATCTCCAGCTCTCTTCATATTGTTATCTTTTTGATAAATTTTTCTAAGAGAATTCTTCATTATATTTTATTTCTAGTCATCCCTTTCTTTGGTTTCTCGGGAAAATGTTGACAGATTATCAGATTCCAATCTTCATGTTATATTTCCTTATCTATCACACCTGTAGAAGTTTAGATTAATACAGAACTATATTCGAGTAGTTTCAGTATAAGGTATCTCTGTGTTTCCAACAAAACATTACTTTTAAAGGGTTAATATCTTCAAAATGTTACACTGATACCGTGGTTATGAAACTGTATGTTTTGTATTGTGTGTTGATACTAAACACATATGTTGACTGTGTCATATTGTGATGTGATTAAGTTGTGTGTACTGTGTGCTGGAACTAAACACATATGTTGACTGTGTCACACTGTGGTGTGACTAAGTTACAGATGTGCAGTAACAACACGACGAACATTCCATGTAATGATACTCTCTTCACATAACTACCCTTGGACGTTCACAAACTGGCACTTAGGATTGTCAGTCAAGAACGCAATTATCTAAGCACTCACTACCGTTTAATACATGGAACACGATGATGATGACGATGAATCGACCAGACTAAATAAATCAACGAACGTCTCCAACAATACAGAATTCCATCAGGAATAATATGCTGGGCTGTTAGCTAGCTAGTACTAAGTCTCCAACAATACAGAATTCCATCAGGAATAATATGCTGGGCTGTTAGCTAGCTAGTACTAATTTATCGCCTTGAGAATAAAGAACTTTGAACAAGATCCATCATGGGCCTAACTCTGAGATATTGATTAAAACATATATAAAGAGTTAGATACCCTTGACCAAATACTGTCATGTTATACTGCTGAGGGATTGGTATTAGAGAAAAGTTGGTGGGTAATAGGTAGCAATTTTTTTTCTTTAAACATGCATTTCATTGAATAAAACATTTCTTTCCACTATTCAAACTGTCCACTGGCTGGTGGAGTTACAAACATTAGCGAATATAAAGTTTATGTTTATAGCCGAGATTATTGGATAATTCTTTAATTTTAAAGCTTACAGTTTTAGAAATTGTTTAATTTCAGTAACCAGGTCATTTTCATTTGTTCCAAAACCTCACATACCCAGCCTGGAAGGAAGGAAAGAATGAGGAAAGAGAAATACTGAGAGAATAAAAAGTCAGATAAATAGAGAGAAAAATGTTTTGGGAATGAGATTTTGGATCGATATATTCAACAAGGAAATATAGCAAGGAAAAATAAAGAAGATTAAAATTAAAATGGATGTTCGCTATAATTACCTGTTTCCTCTTTCAGAATGAACCAAACTTCCACTTTTCCTTTAAGTGAGCCGTGGACATTTTGGTAAATTGATACAAAAAACTTCTCGTTGAAGTCCCGAGGCTCTAGCTTTGTGAATGTTATATTAATTGTGGTGTATGACGCGCTTGTTACACTGCTCACTTGCAGTCTTCTACCCGTGCTGTTCAGTCGGTACCAACATATGTACGAGGGAGACTGATAAGACTGGATTATATAGACATCATTATTTAGCACATCTTTCCATCCCAACTTAACACAGAATATAACGCTGACTGTTTCCTGTCTGGAGACCAGCTTTGTTTCTCCGTTCTGTGAGCAAGTGACGTCATCAGAATAAAACTGTATCTCGCCTGTCATGTGTGATATAAGAAAATAGTTTTAGTAACATCTCTGAAAACGTTCATAGTAACAATGTTTCAGAAAATGATTATAGCACCAACCTGGCAATAATGGAAATAATGCGAAAAAATACAAACAACAAGTGTAACACAAACAATACACTTCAGTCAAACATATATTATGAACATAAGAAATGATCACTTTAGTATCATAACTAATATTACTTGTAGCCACACTTCAGTATTTACATCGCGCTGACGTAGCGTAAGGTCATGTTGTCACTGTACTGGATTTTCTCATTATCATTATCAGATATCATCACATTCTCAAGCGAAGATAAATATGATGATGACTGCATACAACTAGAATCAGTCGTTAAACAGAACTTATCAGGAAGACAACAGTTTTTGCTTTATTTGTGTGTGTGTATATTTGGTGTGTGTTATATGTTTTTCTTGACTAAGTTGCATCTGCTTTCTGTTATATGTTTTTCTTGAATAGGGTATATCTGGTGTGTGTTATATATTTTTCTTGTATAGGGTATATCTTGTGTGTGTTATATGTTTTTTTTACTATATGTGGTGTGTGTTATATGTTATTTTTCTTTAAGGTATATCTGATGTGTGTTATATATTTCTCCTGACAAAAGTATATCTGGTGGGTATTATTTGTTTTACTTGACAAAGGTATATCTGATGTGTGTTATATGTTTTTCTTGTCTAATGTATATCTTGTGTGTGTTATATGTTTTTCCTGATTAAGTATATCTTCTGTTTGTTATATATTTATTTTGACTAAGGTATATCTTGTGTTTTATATGTTTTTCTTAACTAAGTTATATCTAGTGCATGTTATATATTTTTGTTGATAAAGTTATATCTGATGTGTGTTATATGTTTTTCCTGTCTAAGATATATCTAGTGTGTGTTATATGTTTCTCCTGACCAATGTATTTCTTGCACATGTTATATGATTCTCCTGAGTCAGGTATATTACATGTATGTCATATGTTCCTCTTGACTAAGGTTCTTCTGTGTGTTATGTTTTTCCTTACTAAGGTACTTTTCATGTGTGTTATGTTTCTTCTGACTAAGTTATATCTCTTGTGTGTTATATGTATCTTCTGACTAATGTATATTTGGTGTGTGATATGTTATTCATGAAAATCGTATTTCTGATGTGTTTTATATGTTTCTTCTAAGTTATGTCTGATATGTGTTATACATTTCTCTGACTAAGGTATATGTGGTGTGTGTTATGTTTCTCCTGAATAAGATGTATCTGATGTGTGTTATGTGTTTTTCTTAGATAAGGTATATCTGGTGTGTGTTATATGTTTATTCTAATTAAGATATGTCTAATGTGTTTTATATATTTCTTTTGACCAATGTATATCTTATATGTTATATGCGTCTTCTGACTAAGGTATTTCCCAGGTGTGTTATATGTTTATTCTGACTAAGGTGTATCTGATGTGTGATATATGTTTCTTCTAAGGTATATCCTATGTGTTTAATATATGTGTCTCTTTATTAGGATACATCAGATGCATGATATATGTTTCTCTGACTGAGGTATATCTGGTGTGTGTTATATATTTCCCCTGACTAAGGTTTATCTGATGTGTGTTATATTTTTTCTTACCAAGGTATATCTGGTGTGTGTTATATATTTCTCCTGACTAAGGTTTATCTGATGTGTGTTATATTTTTTCTTACCAAGGTATATCTGGTGTGTGTTATATATTTCTCCTGACTAAGGTTTATCTGATGTGTGTTATATTTTTTCTTACCAAGGTATATCTGGTGTGTGTTATATATTTCTCCTGACTAAGACATATCTTTTGTGTTACATTTGTCTTCTGACTAAGGTACATCTTACCTGTGTTATATCTTCTTCTTCTTCGTTCGATTCTACCACCAAGATCTCCCGTGATCCTATTGAATTAACTGCTGTGGTCTTTGATTGTTCCTGTGGTCCCCATGAGGGCCACAACTGATCCCCGAGAGGACCACATGAGGTTCAGATTATCGCAGGGCTTGGGCCTGTATTCTCAGAGGGTCGCAGAAGCGGGATTGCTTGACACCGTGGTTTTCGTTGGACCAGTTTAATCTAGAGTTGGACTTTCTCACAGGAAAACCTCGACGTGTTTTGGGATATCAGTATATCCCCGCCGGGTGAGAGGTGGCAGCCCATCCAGCCCAGAGTTGGACTTTCTCACCGGAAAACTTCAGCGTGATTAGGATAAGCATATATCCCCGTCAATTGAAAAGTGGTTGCCTATCTAGACTGCACTGGTCCAGTGTCTCCGACCTCAGCATTTTGTTGTCGTGGCCGCTACCCTTCCTAGTTGTGAACAGGACGGAGTTTTTGTCCACGAGGACGAATCCTCGCCACTAGCGAGTTTCACCCCTGGGTTAAGCCGGTTTAGGCGTATTATTCCAGTATGGAGGCGTTTAGGACGTGTTCGACCTCTAGAGCGGAGGTACCATGACATGAGTAGTCATCAACTTTCACTCCTGGATTAAGCCGATTTAGGCATATTTCACCAGTATGGGTGTATATCGGACGTGGCCGGCCTCTAGAGAAGAGGTGCCATGGTATGAGTAGCTCTTGTCGCGAGACTATTGGACATACAGATTAATCTTCACTTTATCCTTTCCATCACCTTTTCACAGCGGCGCCGCGAGGTAACGCTTTTCGCATTTTCTTCATTGGCCAGGAGGAGTTCACCTAACGCGCGGCAGACGAAGAATCTCGCCAGCTGTGTCTTAGTTTAATCCCTGGGTTAAGCTTGTTCAGACAATTCGCCCATTATGGGTGTACATAAGACATGGCCGACCTCCAAAGCAGAAGTTCCGTGATTTGAGCAGTCCTGACCTCGAGACTACTGATTATTTCACTTAATCCTTTCTTTCACGTTTTTCACAGTGGCGCCTCGAGGCAAGTCAATTCGCACTTTTCTTCACTGGCCGGGAAGAGCCCCACTTCACGCACGGCAGCTGAAGAATCTAGCCAGCAGCGGAAGATGAGCTACCAAACATGACTCTCATCTAACCGAAACGTCTGGTTTTCAGGTGCCAGATATTCGCCTTCGCCCCTTCTCTTGTCAGTTTGAACAATTCGGCCACAAGAAAGCCAGGAGCTGGACTTGACTGTCAGAGGCTATTTGAGACGCAAACCGTTGGAGTGGAGAGCGTATCCTCCACCCCACATCCGGCTATGGCGGTCCTTAGAAACCGTGTGTTATATGTTTCTCCTGAGTAAGATATATTTTCTGTGTTATATGTATCTTCTTACTGACGTATATCTAGTGTGTGTTATTTGTTTACCTGACTAAGGTATATCTGCTGTGCGTTATATATGTCTCATGACCAAGGTATATCATGTGTGTGTTATATGTTCCTCCTAACTAAGGTATATCTGGTGTATGTTATATGTTTCTCCTGACTAAGGTATATATTGTGTGTTATATGTTTCTCCTGACTAAGGCATATCTGGTGTGTGTTATATGTTCCTCCTAACTAAGGTATATTTGGTGTGTATTATATGTTTCTCGTGACCAATGTATATTTTGCGTGTGTTATATGTTTCTATTGACTAAGGTATATCTGGTGCGTGTGTTATATGTTTCTCCTGACTAAGGTATATCTGGTGTGTATTATATGTTTCTCCTGACTAAAGTATATCTTGTGTGTTATATGTTTCTCCTGACTAATGTATATCTGGTGTGTATTATATGTTTCTCTTGACTAAGGTATATCTGGTGTGTATTATATGTTTATCCTGACTAATGTATATCTGGTGTGTGTCTTATGTTTCTCTTGACTAAGGTATATCTGGTGTGTGTTATATGTTTCTCATAACTAAGATGCATCTTGGATGTGTTATATGTGTCCCCGGACTAATATATATCTTGCGTGTTATATGTTTCTCCTGACTAAAGTATATCGTCGAAATATTGAGTTGTTTCAGTTTTTTCTTCGTGGTCGTCTCTCTGCCAAACCCGTTATACTCTTGTTCTTCTTTCTTCTTTTTATCTTTTAATAAAACATAAACCTATGTCGACCAGTAATGGAGTCAACACCAGGCACAGTTTATCGGTTTTTTCCTTTATACGGTCTTTGGGTGAGAATCTCTCAGTGGACCATGACGATACATGTTTTATATGAACATATGAGGGAAAAAAAGTTCCAACTGAGGGGGGGGGGGAGGGGAGGCAATGTGTGAATTCGAGTACTGTACTTGAAATTCTATCCATAGTAACAGACTAGCACATTTTCAACATAAAGTTGAACGAGTAAATTATAAGTTTTTATTATGTATTGCTTGCTTCCCGTAATGAAATGCATTATTCAAAGGCAAATTAACTTGTCGATAAAAATCTTTCATGTAAGTAAACTGCAAAATGCTAAATACGTGCTAGCAGAAACAGAAGGAATGAGCGGATGGTTTCAGAATGAAACATGTGTGAAACAAGGATGTATATTATTTCCATTGGTTTTGGAATTGCCATTGACTTTATAATGAAAAGATGCTGTACAGGTGAAACTGGCACTGATTGGCTACATGGGACCCGAATAGAAGATCTTGATTTTGCTGATGACATAACACTTATCAGGGACAATGTGAAATCGATGCAGGAAAAAACAGATTCCCTGTCTTCCTTGGCTAGCAAAATAGGTCTTGAAATTAACAAAGACAAAACAAAAATACTGAAACTTCTCATTAATCAAGAAGGAAAAGTATGCATTGAAGGAACAGTTGTTGATGAAGTAAACCAATTTGCATACCTTGGCATAGACCAGGATGGTGACATTAGAAAGGATGTTAGAATTGCAAAAGCAGCATTGTCCTTCAAAAATCTTGAGAACATATGGAATTCAAAAGTTATAAGCACAAAAACCAAGTTAAGATTATTCAATTCAAATGTGATCCCACCCTCATTTATGCATACAAAAGCTTGAAATCAACTAAAGAAATAGACAAGAAATTATACTTTTTTGAAAACAAATGCCTAAGGAAAATACTTGGTATAAAGTGGAACGAATTCAAGAACAATGCAGAGATAAGACAGATGAGCAAACAACAACCAGTCTCATGGGTGATCAGAAAAAGAAGATGGGCATATGTAGGTCATGTGATGAGAAGAAACAATCACAAAATACCAAAGCAAGCTATCAAGTGGAGCACAACAGGCCGTAGAAAAAGAAGTCGATCACGTGAAACTCTAAAGAGGACATTAAGAGAAGCCAGTTTAGTGGGCATAACATCCCTTGATGAAGTTGAAAGACTCGCCGAGAACAGGAAATCTTGGCAAACAACTATGCGAGCCCTATGTCACGTTTAACGTCACGGAAAGGATGTAAGATGTAAGAAACTAAAAATAAAAATAGAAGAAAAATTATAATCTTCGTGATTTGATTGAAATATTACCAAGTAACGCAAACATATAGTAAACAGACTTTTAATAGGAGAATAGTTTGTTTTGAATTACAACAATTGTTTAATTTCTCTTTAATTTAATAATCGCAGAATAAGTAAAATTATTAAAAAAAATAATTAATTTCGCCAAGATTATTCAGATTAGGAAGAAGGATATACCTGAACTAGCAATAAGATATTATCACTAACTAGTAATCATAGCAATAACGTATTATCACTAAGTAGTATTTATAGCAGTAAGATATTATCACTAACTAATAATCATAGCAGTAAGATGGTATCAATAACTAGTAATCCTAGCAGTAAGATATTATCACTAAATAGTAACCATAGCAGTAAGATATTATCACTAACTAGTAACCATAACAATAAAATATTATCACTAACTAGCAACCATAACAGTAAGATATTATCACTAACTAGTAATCCTAGCAGTAAGATATTATCACTAAATAGTAACCATAGCAGTAAGATATTATCACTAACTAGTAATCATAGCAATAAGATATTTTCACTAACTAGTAATCCTAGCAGTAAGATATTATCACTAAATAGTAACCAGAGCAGTAAAATATTATCACTAACTAGTAACCATAGCAGTAAGATATTATCACTAACTAGTAATCATAACTTGGACTTTTCTCATTCCGTGGTTTACGAATTTTTATTCTTTTACAAGGGGTTTATGTGGGTTTGTGGAATGTACAAATCTTTCTCGGCTGCTCTGTATGTCCGTACAGGATGTCAGTAATGAAGGAGTTTAGTAGTATCAGGTTCCTCCAAAGATCTTTCAAATTTCTCCAGTCCAGCAGGTGGTGGTTCACAGTTTGCTCTTCTTGTCTTCTGATGGGTCTGTGGTCAGCGGTCACTCTGTGTAAGTGCTTACTGAGGTTGGTATGTCCTGTTAGCAGCCTGAAGATTGTATATGTATGGCAGAATGTGCCATTATAAGTTCTAGTTAGGGTCACAGGGAGACAAGTAGTATTTTGGAGTAACCATTTTGAGATAAAAGTCCTTTTAGTACTAGCTGACCTGTCGACACTGACAATTTTTTACTGCACAGGAAATTTAAAGTTAGAAGTTTAAATTGGGAATCTTAGTGTAAAAACACGGGGCGATTAGGTCAAAATTCAAGGAGACTTTACACTCGCATGAGGGTCTGTTTTCAAGTCAGGGTAAAATCATAAACGTTATCTTTCCACGTGCAATTGGATTTTGTTCATGAAGAACACTCAGAAATCAGAAAATGAAGGCTAGAGAGAAAGACTGGGGAGAACTTGTGCTTAGGGCTTTTTGTTCTTTTTCTGTGCTGGAGTGAGTTTAAGCTTAGAACTTCTCTGTGTCTCAATTGTTGATGTTTCTTTGTAGCAAATGTTACGCGATTGTCTTTTTTTTCCCAGTGGTTTTCGTGTTAGGGTGGTGATAATGGGAGATTCGTGGAATGAATGCTGTATTTTGTTGTAAGTATGAGTTGATACTTCCATTGTTATTTATTGTTCTTCATGTTTGCTCCCCCCCCCCCCCCAACCCCTCCCCTTACCCCGGCGAACTAGATCTCGCCGAGAAGATGTGTAATGTATTTTGCTTGTTTCCTGCCGTGTAACAGTGGTTATTTTCACTCATTCCTCATTTCTTCATCCACATTTTGGCTTATCAATAAATTTTGTGGTATTTGTTTCCTACACCAATTGTCTGTTGAGTACTTAATTGTCAACTGTCCTGCTCTGAGAGATTGCCCGTGCCGTCCCGGCTGTTATTCGTCATCCTAACCAGAAAGCCTGGGTTGTTTCCCTTGTTCATGCATGTGTAACAAGAGAGAACAGTAAAGAAATAATTCAGTCAATGAGTTTCAAAATATAAAAACTAAACACTAGGGCTCGAAGTGTAGAAGGGTTTTCAATCTGTTAAGATCTTACCTATCTCACATAGAATGATACGCCTTTACATGTGTCTACACGACATTAACTGTTGATGTGGTCTCTTTGGCAGGTATACATTAAGAACCTCTGACTGTGTTGCTGCCAAAGCGATCCATCCACTGCTGTTTTCAAATGTTTATAGTAGATTTAATTGTTCTTTTCTTTGTTTAGATGTGAGCTTGTGACATGGCAGTTCCATTCTTTGGCAGTCTGTCAACACGTTCATTGTCTCTGATGCCATGTGTGCTGGTATCCACTGTAGGGGGTCTTGATCTCATACGAGCAAGTAGGTTTATTGCACTGAGCACATTATTTGTGATAACAGTCTACTTCAGAACAAACTACTTAGAGAAAAGTTTCAATAAATTGGTTGTGATTGTTAGCTGTTTGAATACAAGATGGAATGTTTGTGAAATTATAAATAAATTCTGTATCACAAATGAAACAACGACGTACATGGCTACTTAACGTCGTGTTCTGAAACATTATGTGTCCCACATATTCTGCAGTATCTGTTTCCTTGGCGACTGACCCATAAATGTGTTCCTGAATCCAGGTATTAGAGAATGATTCTACGATCTCCAGTGCACACAGTTTTAAGATGATAGGATCTGATGACTTGCTCCCTGGCTTAATTTTTTAGTCTAGTGATAATTTTGGGAAGTTTGTAGTTTGTTTGCTGGGATGTTTGGTACTTCTGGGTCTAGTGATCATGTTGGGAAGTTTGTAGTTTGTTTGCTGGGATGTTTGGTACTTCTGGGTCTAGTGATCATGTTGGGAAGTTTGTAGTTTGTTTGCTGGGATGTTTGGTACTTCTGGGTCTAGTGATCATGTTGGGAAGTTTGTAGTTTGTTTGCTGAGATGTTTGGCATTTAAAAAAAATCTTCTCTCTTCCGGAAGTTTGTGTCTTATGTTTAGCTGTTCTGTTATGAGCACTGGAGATTTTAGTTTCAGTCTACTATGAGGCTGAACATTTGTATCTTCATTTTTAATATGAAAATCAATAATTATTAATAATTATTATTGTAACGTGGATATGGTTACTCAGAAAGCAAAGAAAAGTCTCAGTGCAGTGAAAGCCATGTCAGGTGATGGACCGCCACAACGGAGATTCTTCCTCCTCATGTGGGAGTTGGTGATGTGGGTTGGTGAGTATGGCCTCGGCCTTCTGACTTTGTACACAACTCAGATAATCAAGCCTGAAAGAATCCAAAATGAGGCCATGGGAGCAGTTCTGAGGTGCACCAGGGATATCCCGATCATAGCTATACGTTGTTTGCTAGATAGGCCCACCATGATAGTAGGGAACATGTATGTGCAAGTTACCCCCTTCTACCAGAGATGAACTCAGCAAAGGGCAAGCTTATCAGGGAGATCGTGGATGGCAGAGACAGAAGAGACAATGTCAGAGTCTGCGACCCAGACTAGATCCCCTTAGAACTAGAACGGACTAAAGTGCCAAATATGCAGAATCAAATGAAGGTCAGGACTGACTGATCCAGCTTGGCCGTGAATGCCGAGATTGGGCTCAAGGAAAAAGAGAAGCCCAGGTCCTAGAACAGATTCAGTATCACTCAAAGCCACGTGACCCTGTGACCTCCACAGATGGGTCAGTGCCACGAGGCCTAAAAAGTGGATATGCCTAAACTACGTACCGTAACCACAAACCGGTTGCGAGTAAACCAGGAGCCTATACAAGTACCACTTTGAGCTTGAGAATGGAGACGCAAGCAGCATCAGAAGTAAGTTCCTGGTTGGTGGAGCAGGACGACTGGCATGGGGTCACTGTAACAGACTCCCAAAGCTTGTTACGATGAATAGAGAAACATTTCTTCCGTATGTAGTGGGTCCAGCTTCTAGGGGGCTCTTGGTTACCCAGTCTAACGTGGATCTACTGCCAGGCTCATGCAGGAGTCAGAGGCAATGAGAGAGCGGACAAGCTGGCAGACGTTGCAGCAATTCAGGGCACCCTAAGAATAGACAAGGAGGAGATTGCAAGAGCCGCCTTGGACAAGTGTCTGAGATTTCAATTCTCTTGGAATTAATTGCAAGCCACTAGAGTAAATTTAACCTTTAGGTGTCTCATCAGTTAAACCATCCGTGAACATTATGACATTTAGGTTTTATTTTTTTAACTTCGGGTCAAGGTATTTTCAGTTTTCATATCTAATTGTTCATCCACCTTAGAGGACTCATTTGAGTTCAGTCTTTGTTAGTTTGTTGTTAAGAGTTGTTTGTTGAAGACTGTATATATGGTTACACTAGCATTAATACTGAGCTTCTGGAAATTCTAATAGTCTGATATGGTTAAGAACGCTCTGTTAGTCTTTCAGCCGCCAAATGCAGGTCTGGTCTACTTGTTCATATGACAAATTCATCACCATGATTAAAAAACAGTGTAGCTAAGACAGCATTATTGTGGCAGCCATCTTCAGTGATATATTTCTTTGACAATCTGATGTTGATGTGACTTCATGTGGCACTGTAGCACAGAGAGTTTTTTTTTATCTCCTGACAAAAGGCCATTACCCTTAGACCATGTCATTTGCTTTCCTGAAGTCTTCGAAGATAGTTCCTGAATTCATTTTGTGCAAAGTCTCGTCTTAAACTGTCTGAGTACAAAGGAGTGGTCTTCGGTTATTGATCCTTTCCAAAACCTTGGTTCAAAAATGCTGATGGTCTTTCCTGATTCCAGCTTAATAATTCATTAATAATTTCTTCTGTTGACATATCAATAGAGTCGTCTAAAGCTATTTATGCCGTCTTCTGGCTTTATCTTCTTCAGGTTGAGTAAAGAGGAGAACGTTAAGTGTAGCTGATTCCCCTGGAAACAACTGTGTTAAGAAAGCACTTATCTTAACATGGTCTTTGTGAGACAGGAAACATAGATTTGTTTTCTTAAAAAATCTGACCTACATCTGTAGCCCAGATTTTCTTTAAAAATCTGACCTACTTCTGTAGCCCAGAAACCTGTAGCAATCAACAATAATTGTAATTGTTATTTTTGTAAAATGTAATGTCAGGTTGGTGGACGGATGGGGACATGGAGATCGCCGGCGGGGATGAGGAAAATCTGGTGTGAAACCAATGAATCCAGGACGTGACAAGCCTATGGGTCTTTACAACAATGGCTATCAGAATGATGTAAACACAACAGAGCCAGCAAACTATAGGTGGCGAGGAATGGATATCATTGAGGCACTCATCGGATTCCTCATTCCAAAGTCGGAGTGTTTCTGTGGAACTGTCTCAAAGCCATCTGGTCAGTCAGCGTTGAACGCTGGATCTCATGTGGAGAAGGGGCTTAAGTACAGCCAGCATAACCTGGAAAACAAGGTTTTGGCCAGGCCAGCCTACACCACTGTCTTCATGGTAGTCCGAGCAAGACCACAGTCTGCCCTAGCAAGCTAAAAGGCCATTGCAAAAATCAGGGTACCACGCATTGCCGCAAATGATACGTCTCTATCTGCAGTTTTTGAAATATGGTGCTCGCCCCCTGCCTCGAAAGGGTCCACCCAATGCTACTGGAGGTCCTCTCAGTTCATCTTATGAAGCCAGGAGACATGAGAGTAGAGCTACTGGCCAAAAAATACAACAGCAGAAAACTGCCAAAAAGCAAGAACTTAAACTAATGCAGTGGAATGCTGAGAGTGTCAGCAGTGTTAGAGATGGCTATAGCAAAAAGGTGGAACTAGAGAACATACTCTTTGCAGAGCAGGTAAGTATATGCTGCATACAGGAGACACACCTAACCAAAGATGCTGCCTTTAAAATCAGAGGCTACCAGTGTTTTAGATCAGACTGACAGGACAGAAGAAAAGGAGGAGTACTCACACTTGTTAAGAATAACATCATTGCATTTCAGATGGGAGAGTACATGGAAGGAGCCGAATACCAGGTGATCAGTCTAAAAACCAGTTATACAGACTTTCATCTCCTTAACTATTACTGTCCTAATGACCGGCCACTTGCTCTGGAAACAATCCTACACAAAGAGAGGCTGATGGTCTGTGGAGATTTTAACAGCCATTCCCAGAGCTGGAGCTATGACCACATGGATAAAAGAGTAGAGGAAATTGAGAGCTGGCAGGATGATAATGGACTTCTCCTGATCAGTCAGCCAATGGATCCCCCAACATTTTAATCAAGGGCTTGGCGTACAACCTCAACACCAGATCTGGCATTCCACTCTCCAGATCTGAAGTGGAACATTACACGAGAAGTTGGAAAACAACTTGGAGGTAGCGACCATCAGCCAGTCTTCCTGACAATAGAAAATGAACTCATTAACACCAGTAGCCCTCTCCCCAGATGGAACTATAAAAAAGCAAACTGGACAATGTACAGACATCGTACAGGTATCCTGGTGGGACAGCTGTCCATAGAAGGTAAGGATATTAAAAGCATAGTGAAGGAATTCAATGCTTGTATCCTTCAGGCCGCCCGTGAAACCATTCCCAGAGGAGCTCGTATGGACTATAAACCATACTGGTCTAGTGAGCTGGGAAAACTCCATGACGACTTGGAAGCAGCTCGAAAGCAAGCAGAAAATAAACCATGCCAAGAACACCACAATAATTACCAACATGCTAAGACCAAATTTCAGAGAGCCAAACTGCAAGCCAGACAGGAAAGTTAGAGAGAGAAAACAGAATCCCTAAACTTTGAAAAGGATGGAAGGAAACTGTGGAAACTAATCCCTAAACTTTGAAAAGGATGGAAGGAAACTGTGGAAACTAATACCTAAACTTTGAAAAGGATGGAAGAAAACTGTGGAAACTAATCCCTAAACTTTGAAAAGGATGGAAGGAAACAGTGGAAACTAATCCCTAAACTTTGAAAAGGTTGGAAGAAAACTGTAGAAAATAATCAAACAGTTAAACGATGAGAGTACTAGAAGAAGTACAAAGTTTACACTAATAGAGGATGGTAAAACTCTTTCATGTAAGGAGGTAGCAGATCACTTTGCTCGCATGTTTGCACAAGACTGCAACATTGATATTCATCCAGAGACAAAGCATACAGTGTGCAGACCCACAGAAAGAAGGGGAACAAGGCAGAAAAGTGGAGGTCATGGATGCACCAACCACACGCAGCGAGTTAGACGTAGCAGTCAGTAAACTGAAACCAAGGAAATCACCAGGACCAGATGGGGTATCCAATGAAATGATCAAGAACCTGGGAATGGCAGCAATGGGAAAGCTGTTGGATATTTTCAATATGTGTTGGAGAACAGGTAAGTTACCACAAATCTAGAAGGAAGCAAGCATGGTACCACTGCTAAAGTCAAAGAAAAACAGTGATACAGCCTCCAGCTACAGGCCAACCAATCTCACTAACTGCCTAAGCAAAATGATGGAAGCATCATTGACCTGAGGCTAAAATGGTACCTAGAAAGAGAAAACCTCATTCCACAACAAGCAAGGTTTAGGCAGTACTACAGTAAAGAAGATCAAGTGACCTATCTCTCTCAAGAGACTGATGATGCATTCCTAGACAAAAACCTTGTACTAGCAGCGTGGATAGACTTGAAGAAAGCCTTTGATAAAGTATGCAAAAAAGGTCTGCCGTGGAAACTAAGAAACTGCAATGTGAATGTAAGACCTGTACAACTGGATAAAGTCCTATTTACACAGTAAAAGAGCTAGAGTAGTCATGAATGGTCACAAAAGCCAGAAAGTACTGCTGCGACGTGGTGTACCACAAGGAGGAGTCCTTTCACCTGCACTATTCCTGGTATTCATTAATGACCTGGTCAAGGAACTTCCTTGTGGAATCAAAGCAGCACTGTATGCAGATAATCTGGTCATGTGGTGTACAGATGAATACGCGAAAGTTGCTACACAGAGACTCCAAAGAGCAGCAGACATCTTGACATCATGGACAAACATTGTACGTATTAACACAGAGAAATCAAATACCACTCTGTTCACTCTCTCATCTAAACAGAAAGCAGGTAAGATCTTTGTAAATGAAATATCCTTAAGTATGGACATCCAACCCAAATACTTAGGAGTGACTCTTGACTCAGAACTGACCTGGAAGCAACACATTAGCAATGCAGAAGCAAAAGCCAGAAGAAAACTAGCCATATTAAGAAAATTGAGTGGAACCACATAGGGAGCTAGTGAAAGAATCCTCAAGAATGTATATCAGCAATGTATTCTACCATATGTAGAATATGGCTCAACAGCTTGGTGCACAGCATCAAACACTACGCTGCATAATCTGGATAAGGTACAAAATCAGTCACTACGGATTATCAAAGGTGCCATGAGGTCCACACCAGTAGTAGAAATGCAGTACATAGTTAGTGTTCAAGCGATAAAAGAACGTAGAGACACAAAGGTCATGACCTTGGGAGAGAAATTCCTCAGCTCTGTAAGCCATCCCCTGAAGGAGAGATTCAATAACTTTTGGCACTGAAACGGCTTAAAAGAAGCAGCTTTATCCATCAGGTCAAGCGTATGCGTAAGCTGATACCTGACCTTCCAACTGTAGTCGCTCCATTATCATCTGTACCAGAGCATACACGATGGAAAGAAGCAGATTATATACAAATAACTATTCAAACTGAAGTGAAAGGTGTGCAGAATGGTGAGATGGAAAGTAGTCTTGTAAGATCAACGGCCACACTTAGTTTGCTAGATGACAAATATCCATGTGACACCTGGATACGTTTGTATGCAGATGGATCTGCTCACGATGCCATAAAGAATGGAGGGGCATGAGCACATACTGAATATCCAAACAACGCCACTGACAAGATTTCCATACCTACTGTAAATACTGCAACAACTATGATGCAGAAGTTAGGGTAATTATTGCTGCAGTTGAAAAACTATCAGACTCCAGAATTGATACATGCCCCATATTCATTCTCACAGATGCAAGATCAGTACTGGAAGCTCTTCAGTGCAACAAACTACCAGACCTTAAGAATGCCTTGTCAAAAATTGGCTCGCAACACAGAGTCACCTTGCAGTGGATTCCCTCCCACTGTGGGATACCAGGCAATGGGAAAGCTGACCGTCTGGCCAAAGACGGCACAGAAATGGACCAACCAGATATATTGATCACCTATAATCAGACGAAAAGCATGATAAAAACCTATGGGAAGCCACAAACACCACCACATGATGACTATCACATGCTAAACAGAAAGGAACAAGTCACCATTTTCCATCTCCGAACAGGACACAGAAGACTCTGAAGTCATATGTATACAAAGTTTAAGGTTGGAACTACTACTCTTTGTACATGTGCCCAGGTGCCCCAAACTGTGGAACATATTCTCCAGAATTGCACCAACTACGAGACAACGAGAAGTGATTACTGGCCCAGTGAAACCATTAAAGAAGATACGTTCTATGATTCAAAAATAAATTACATAAAACAGTGAAATTTATCCAAGAGACAGGACTGCAGATATAGACAGACAATGCGTAAGACGAAGAAGACGAAGATGGTGTAGCTGAATAACGAGTTCAAACCATATGGTTCCAGCGTCCCATATTCCTGAATGTAGCGGTTCTCAAGCACTAGCCGGCTTCTGTCATCTGCGTGACATTGTTTGATGTTTGCTAGTAGAAAATCAGATTTGCCTCTGTAGTTGGGCCAATGAAATGATTCGGGACTGGTTTTGAAGCATGCTGGGTGATATCGTACAGATGTTTCTGCATCCGGTCCCCTAATCTGAGACCAGTTTCACCAATATAACTTATCCTGCATCTTTAGCATACAATGACATGTATCCCTTTGCGGGACTCGCATGTGAATCCCTCATGAAGAGTGGGGATAGTTTTGGGAAAGGTGATCGTTTTCGTTTCCCAGACTACAGGCCAGGTAACGCAGCGGGGGCGGTTACATTTTCTAGTGCCAACATATGCAAGGTTCCGCTTCCAGTGGCTATGGATGAGGATGTCCTTAAGATTCGGTTCCCATTTGTATGCTTATATGGGTGGATCAGAGAAAATGTATTTACTGCAGTAACTCCGTGTGTAGTTATGTACTCATAAACTAATTATTGTGTACAACCACTGACGAATCCAAATAAGACATACACAAATTATGCAATCATTTGGAACATTGAAAAACACGTATATGTGTGTGTATATATATATATCATGGTTTTTAGGGTACAGTGGTCCTATTCTTTGCTTCCCTGGCACATGCCCACGGTACTACACGGTTGACAAAAAGACATACCTATTTTCACTGACTATACCAAAGCATTCGACAAGATAAAATAGGAGGAAGTGATGAAGATTCTGCAAGACATAAACATTGATGGCAAAGATCTAAGAATGATAAAATAAATATATATAATGGAACAGAAAAATCAGCCATCAAGATAAACAATAAAGTATTCAAATTTCAGAGCATAAATTATTAATAAGACAAGAGGAAAAAAAAAGATTAATTTAGGAATCTCTCTCTCTCTCTCTCTCTCTCTCTCTGAACCAGATATATAAGACAGGGATGTGTACTGTCCCCAGACCTGTTTTCTCTCTACAGTGGGAATATTATGAGAGCCATTATCGACAAGTCTGGGATAAAAGTTGGAGGAAATAAATATTTATGTTATCTGTGCAGTTTATTAGTCTTATTCCTTCATAAATGACAAACTGTACTGGACAGGTTGGGGATCATGTCCCTCCATCTTGCGGGATACTTGGTGTTTCTGATAAACTCAGGCGCTATTATCTGTCCATATCACTTCCTCAAACCGCTGAAATATTTCTTTCTTTCCGTCTCCTTTATCCCTTTGTAAGGGAAGAGATAAGAACATAGCCAACCTAGGCTGATTGGCAACCCTAGGGTAAAAAATAATGGGTCAGCAGCTGGGCAGCTCAGGAATGCAATTCTGAGTGAATTCAGTTCGCTGGAACCAGTATATAGGAAAGATGGTAGAGAATTTTAATCGGTCGGGATTTGTAAGCTGAACATGTAGGAGGCCAGCGGTTAGGGGGAGAGTCATGTTATTATTCAAGCGCGAACGAGAATGTTTATTCGCCGAAGAAGAACCAATGTATGTGTAGGTTAGTATTGGTTTATACACTGTGATGTGGATGCATTCGAGCTGTGCAGTTGACTCCTGCAGTCCAATCCCGGTCCACTTAGGTAATGATTTAAATAATAGAAATTGCACATATATGAAGGGTGATGGATTGATTGATTGATTGATCTTTATTTCAAAAGAGTTAAGAATTCAGCACACATTCCTGTCTGACAATATGCCCTTTACCATACATCTTTCACTCTTTTCCAGACATTGTATAAATATGCTGTTCATGTAACAAACACAATTAACATTGAAGCTGAGAGACATAAAATAAAATATAACATTTACGTTTCGCTCTTATCCATTCACTCATTACAGAAGTAACTACATACATATATAAATGACTATCTACTAAACAAAAATTTCGGGACTATTCACAGTAAAAAATTAACTCGTGGTCTGTAAGAGCAGTCTAAAATAACTTTTAAGTGTTAATATTCATGGAGTCATGTATTCGACACCAAACAGATATTGGGAAAGCTTGTAGTTGTAGGAAGGAGTATAATTTATATTTTTATACAGGATGGGAGGGTATTCTAAAGATCAGCAGCAGAATAACTAAAGCTTTTCTTGTAAAGATCAAGTCTAGGTTTTAAAGACATATGTGTTCAAGCGTCGGCTGCATTTTGGGCTAAATTTAAACAGGTTTCATAGATAAGGCGGGGCATGCCGTGAAAGAATTTGATGTACTAACTTTTTTCTTTATTGAAGAGGAACCTGTTCTTAAG
>CM019706.1:6272835-6339156 GCA_009760885.1 Achatina immaculata | reverse complement strand
AACTTTGGGAAATAATGGAAAAAATGAGATTTCCAACATATTTGATACAATTAACTTCACTGCTGTATCTAGACCAACAGGCAGCAGTAAGAATAAATGGTGAAACAACAACTTGGTTTGACATAAAACAAAGGGTCAGTCAGGGGTGCATATTGTCACCTTACTTATTTAACTTGTATACTGAAAATATAATAAGGAATGTTAGAGAAAATGTAGACAAAGAATATTACGATCCCATAAACATTGGAGGTTATGAAATACCAGAGATTAGATATGCTGATGACACAGTATTACTGTCCACAACACAAAAACCAATGGAAAAACTAATTATGTCAGTCCGTAAGAATAGTGAAGAGCAAAACCTCTATCTTAATGCGAAGGAAACTAAATTGATGACAACTGAAAAAATAAACAAGGCAGCTGAAATGTGTATCAGTGAGGAAAAAACTGGAAGAAGTGGAGAGATTTGAATAACTTCGATCATTGCTAACTAATAATTGAGATACAATGAGGGAAATTAAAAGGAGGACTTCTATAGCTCTTCAGAAAGTAAAACAACAAAAGAATCTGTAGAGAGGAACAGACAGAACCACAAAAATAAGATTTTGAAGGGCATGCATCTTTCCCATGGCAACATATGCCTGTGAGACCTCTGCGCTTCACAAAACAGCTGAGAAACACATAAATACCTTTGAATGTAAATGCTACAAAAGAGTTCTTTAAATAGCATGGATACAAAAAAAAAAGGAATAAAATAGATCCATACTACAAAAGCTAAATATTGAAGAAGTGTGGCTAGTAAAGAGGATTAAACAGAGAACACTTAAATATTTTGGACATATTAAACGTCATGATAGTTTAGAGAAGACCGTATTGGAAGGGTACATAACTGGAAAAAGAAAGAGAGGAAGACCAAAGCGAAGATGGTTGCAAGATATCGTTGATAATCTGCAAATGGATCCATCAGCAGCAGGCCATCTTGCTTACAACCGAAATTCTATAGGAAAGCTGTTAGGTAGACAAAGTTTCGCAAGGGACATGGAAATGACTGACTGACTGACCTTGCCACATACTCTTCATTTGTGCTAGTCTCTGTGACGCAACTACAATTCTTTTGATTTACACTCCGCTTTGCTGGTGATGACTGAACCTAGATATTAGAATTTATTTACCTTTTCAAGCTCTTGATGGTTTGATGTCATTTTGGGCTTTCTTCTCATTTTGTCAGTTGTCACTTATCTGAACATAGTCTTTGTGAGACAGGGAACAGTGATCTGTTTGTTTAAAAACTCTGACCTATTTCTTTAGCTCAGAAACCTGTAGCAATTAACACTAATTATAATTCTTATTTTTGTAAAATGTAATGTCAGGTTGGTGGACGGGTGGGGATGAGGAAAGTCTGGTGTGAACCAATGAATCCAGGTCGTGACAAACCTATGGGTCTTTACAACACTGGCTATAAAAATAATATAAACAAAACAGAGCCAGCAGACTGTAGATGGCAGGAAATGGATGTGGTTGAGGCACTCATCGATTCCTCATGCGAAAGTCCAAGTGTCTTTGTGAAACTGTCTCAAAGTCATCTGGCCAGCCAGCGTTGCATGCTGGATCCTACGTGAAGGGGCTTAAGTACATCCACCAGAGGCCGACAAACAAAGTTTTCGCGAGGCCAGCCTACACCACTGTCTTCATGGCAGTCCGAGCACAACCACAGTCTGCCCTAGCAAGGAAAGGTGTTGAAGTCAGCCTACACCACTGTCTTCATGGCAGTCCGAGCAAGACCAGAGTCTGCCCTAGCAAGGAAAGTGCTGAAGTCTGACAAAGACCACAGTCTGCCCTAGCAAGGAAAGTGCTGAAGTCTGACCAAGACCACAGTCTGCCCTAGCATGGAAAGGTGCTGAAGTCGGAGGTACCCATCCAAAAAGGCACATCGCATAAATCATGGCACCACGCATCATTGCCAGTGTTCGTACGAAGAAGTCGGCTGTCGTTACTTTGGTTTTACTGAAGTTTAAATAGAAGTTCTGAGTGTATCTGTGTCTTTTAGTTGACAGAATCAACTGTTGAAGTACTTATGAGCTGTTTAATAGAAGGACAGTATCATCGGCCTATCTAATTAATGTAACCAAACATCAGTCTTACATGATAAACCATGTCTTTGTCCTATAATTTTGATTTACCCACAACTTAAAAAGTCTCAGATAATTCCGAAAATTGTTATAGAAATTGGCATAAAATGTCGTAAAAAGAGACTAACTCAAAACAGAATAAGTAGAAAAAAAAGAACACAGAGACTTACGTGTTTGGCCACATATTGTGTTTTGACAAAGAGATTCATTCACTGCGGGTCTGACGTCATTTGAAGACGCGACTCTGAAACAATAACTTGTGTTTTCCTGGAGGTCGCTGACGTTTAATGTGGTCTCCCCGTGTGTGACGTCATGTCTATCCCAGGTCACGTTATCCTCGGAGCTGTATACGTGGAACGATTGACTGACACCTCCTTCTGATCCAGGTATCCAGGACAACCTGATATAACTCCTTCCTGGAGCTGTTACCTTGATCTCACTGGGGCACTGAGGTGGAGCTAATAATAGAACAGATGTTAGCAGTTGTAAAATAAATCAAAATAAAGAAATTTAATAGCATTATTATTAAAGCAATATTTATGAATGTTTATTGTATATAACATTTCATTTATTAATGGCTTCACGGACATATGTGGTCTAGGACAACTGCCAGTTAGTCTATGAGAACAGCCAAGACATATTGAGAGACTGTGCTAACTGTTGGTATTAACATATGTTAATTTTCTTGATTAGCACATTTATATCTGCGAATGTTGTATGGACGGAACGCTAGTTCTGATTTTACACGTCTTTTTATTTGGAACCATTAATAATTTTATGCCACTTGCACGATTCATATTTAGTCATAGAAAACAAGAGAAAATTG
This sequence comes from Achatina immaculata, assembly GCA_009760885.1. Taxonomy (NCBI): domain Eukaryota; kingdom Metazoa; phylum Mollusca; class Gastropoda; order Stylommatophora; family Achatinidae; genus Lissachatina; species Lissachatina immaculata. Next base: position 6,336,201 of record CM019706.1, on the reverse strand, counting down.
AATAATTCTTTCTGAAGCCATGTTTCGTTAACCATTATGCTCGTATGTCAGCTGTGTTTCGTTAACGCTTATGTCAGTATGTCAGCTGTGTTTCGTTAACCCTTATGCTCGTATGTCAGCTGTATTTCGCTAACACTTATGCCGGTATGTCAGCTGTGTTTCGTTAACCATTATGCTCGTATGTCAGCTGTGTTTCGCTAACACTTATGTCAGTATGTCAGCTGTGTTTCGTTAACCCTTATGCTCGTATGTCAGCTGTATTTCGCTAACACTTATGCCGGTATGTCAGCTGTGTTTCGTTAACCATTATGCTCGTATGTCAGCTGTGTTTCGCTAACACTTATGTCAGTATGTCAGCTGTGTTTCGTTAACCCTTATGCTCGTATGTCAGCTGTGTTTCGTTAACCCTTATGCTCGTATATCAGCTGTGTTTCGTTAACCCTTATGCTCGTATGTCAGCTGTGTTTCGTTAACCCTTATGCTCGCATGTCAGCTGTGTTTCGTTAACCCTTATGCTCGTATGTCAGCTGTGTTTCGCTAACCATTATGTCGGTATGTCAGCTGTGTTTCGCTAACCCTTATGCCGGTATGTCAACTGTGTTTCGCTAACCATTATGATGCCATAAACATGGATGTTATGAAATACCAGAGATTATATATGCTGATGACACAGTATTACTGCCCACAAAAAAAAAAGGAATAGAAAAACTAATTATGTCAGTTCGTAAGAATAGTGAAGAGCAAAACCTCTATATTAATGCGAAGAATACTAAATTGAAGCAAATGGCAAAATACATAAGGAAGCTGAATTATGTATCAATATTGAAAAACTGAAAGAGGTGGAAAGTTTTGAATATCTTTGATATTTACTAATAAATAAAAGAAATACAATTATGGAAAGTAAAACAACTAAATAATCTTGAGAGAGAAACAGACAGAACTACAAAAATAATATTTTTAAGGGCATGCATCTTTCCCATCGCAACATATGCCTGTGAGACCTGGGCACTTAACAAAACAGCTGAGAAACACATAAATGTCTTTGAATGTAAATGCTACAGAAGAGTTCTCCAAATATCATGGACACAAGAAAGAACAAATATATGCATACTACAAAAGCTAAATATTGAAGAATTCTGGCTAGTAAAGAGGATACACAGAGAATAGTTAAATATTTTGGACATTTTAAACGTCATGATAGTTTAGAGAAGACCGTCTTGAAAGGGTACGTAATGGGAAAAAGAAAAAGAGGAAGACCAAGGCGAAGACAGTTGCAAGACATTGGTGATAATCTGCAAATGGATGCATCAACAGCAGGGCATCTAGCTTACAACTGAAATTCTACAGGAAAGCTGTTAAGGAGACAAAGTTTCGCAAGGGACATGCAAAGAATGACTGACTGACCTTGCCACATACTCTTCATTTGTGCTAGTCTCTTTGATGCAATTCTTTTGATTTACACTTCGCTTTGCTGGTGATGACTGAGCCTAGATATTCGAATTTATTTACGTTTTCAAGCTCTTGATGGTTTGATGTAATTTTGGGCGTTCTTCTCATTTTGTCAGTTGTCACTTATCTGCACATTGTCTTTGTGAGACAGGGAACATAGATCTGTTTGCTTAAAATCTCTGACCTACGTCTGTAGCCCAGAAAACTGTAGCAAACAACACTAATTGTAATTGTTATTTTTGTAAAATGTAATGCCAGGTTTGTGGACGGGTTGGAACATGAAGATCACCGGTGGGGATGAGGAAAGTCTGGGTTGAAACCACTGAATCCAGGACGTGAAAAGCCTATGGGGTTTTACAACAATGGCTATCAGAATGATGTAAACAAAACAGCGCCAGCAGACTATAGGTGGCGGGGAATGGATATCGTTGAGACAATCATTAGATTCCTCATCCGGAAGTCGGAGTGTCTCTGTGGAACTTTCTCAAACCTGTCTGGCCTGCCAGCGTTGCATGCTGGATCCTACGTGAAGGGGCTTAAGTACAGCCACCAGAGGCCGGAAAACAAAGTTTTGACCAGGTCATCCTACACCACTGTCTTCATGGCGGTCCGAGCAATACCACAATCTGCCCTACCAATGAAAGGTGCTGAAGTCAGAGCAAGACCACAGCCTGCCCAGCAAGGAAAGGTGCTGAAGTCGGAGGTACCCAGCCAAAAAGGCGGATCGCATAAATCAGGGCACCACGCATCATCGCCAGTGTGCGTACGAAGAAGTCAGGTGTCGTTACTTTGGTTTTATTGGAGTTTAAAAAGAAGTTCTGAGTTTATCTGTGTCTTTTGGTTGAGAGAATCAACTGTTGAAGTATTTCTGAGCTGTTTAATAGGAAAGTATCTTCGGCGTATCTAATTAATGTAACCAAACCTCAGTCTTACATGATGTCTTTGTCTTATAGTTTTGATTTACCCACAACTTAAAAAGTCTCAGATAATTCCGAAAGCTGTTATAGAATTAGGCATAAAATGTTGTAAAAAAATTAACTCAAAACAAAACACGCAGAAAAAAAGAACACACAGACGTACGTGTTTGGCCACATATTGTGTTTTGACAAACAGATTCATTCACTGCGGGTCTGACGTCATTTGAAGACGCGACTCTGAAACAATAACTTGTGTTTTCCTGGAGGTCGCTGACGTTTAATGTGGTCTCCCCGTGTGTGACGTCATGTGTGGCCCAGGTCATGTTATCCTCGGAGCTGTATACGTGGAACGATTGACTGACACCTCCTTCTGATCCAGGTATCCAGGACAACCTGATATAACTCCTTCCTGGAGCTGTTACCTTGATCTCACTGGGGCACTGAGGTGGAGCTAATAATAGAACAGATGTTAGCAGTTGTAAAATAAATCAAAATAAAGAAATTTAATAGCATTATTATTAAAGCAATATTTATGAATGTTTATTGTATATAACATTTCATTTATTAATGGTTTCACGGACATATGTGGTCTAGTAAAGAGGATACACAGAGAATAGTTAAATATTTTGGACATTTTAAACGTCATGATAGTTTAGAGAAGACCGTCTTGAAAGGGTACGTAATGGGAAAAAGAAAAGAGGAAGACCAAGGCGAAGACAGTTGCAAGACATTGGTGATAATCTGCAAATGGATGCATCAACAGCAGGGCATCTAGCTTACAACTGAAATTCTACAGGAAAGCTGTTAAGGAGACAAAGTTTCGCAGGGACATGCAAAGAATGACTGACTGACCTTGCCACATACTCTTCATTTGTGCTAGTCTCTTTGATGCAATTCTTTTGATTTACACTTCGCTTTGCTGGTGATGACTGAGCCTAGATATTCGAATTTATTTACGTTTTCAAGCTCTTGATGGTTTGATGTAATTTTGGGCGTTCTTCTCATTTTGTCAGTTGTCACTTATCTGCACATTGTCTTTGTGAGACAGGGAACATAGATCTGTTTGCTTAAAATCTCTGACCTACGTCTGTAGCCCAGAAAACTGTAGCAAACAACACTAATTGTAATTGTTATTTTTGTAAAATGTAATGCCAGGTTTGTGGACGGGTTGGAACATGAAGATCACCGGTGGGGATGAGGAAAGTCTGGGTTGAAACCACTGAATCCAGGACGTGAAAAGCCTATGGGGTTTTACAACAATGGCTATCAGAATGATGTAAACAAAACAGCGCCAGCAGACTATAGGTGGCGGGGAATGGATATCGTTGAGACAATCATTAGATTCCTCATCCGGAAGTCGGAGTGTCTCTGTGGAACTTTCTCAAACCTGTCTGGCCTGCCAGCGTTGCATGCTGGATCCTACGTGAAGGGGCTTAAGTACAGCCACCAGAGGCCGGAAAACAAAGTTTTGACCAGGTCATCCTACACCACTGTCTTCATGGCGGTCCGAGCAATACCACAATCTGCCCTACCAATGAAAGGTGCTGAAGTCAGAGCAAGACCACAGCCTGCCCAGCAAGGAAAGGTGCTGAAGTCGGAGGTACCCAGCCAAAAAGGCGGATCGCATAAATCAGGGCACCACGCATCATCGCCAGTGTGCGTACGAAGAAGTCAGGTGTCGTTACTTTGGTTTTATTGGAGTTTAAAAAGAAGTTCTGAGTTTATCTGTGTCTTTTGGTTGAGAGAATCAACTGTTGAAGTATTTCTGAGCTGTTTAATAGGAAAGTATCTTCGGCGTATCTAATTATGTAACCAAACCTCAGTCTTACATGATGTCTTTGTCTTATAGTTTTGATTTACCCACAACTTAAAAAGTCTCAGATAATTCCGAAAGCTGTTATAGAATTAGGCATAAAATGTCGTTAAAAAAGACTAACTCAAAACAGAACACTCAGAAAAAAAAGAACACACAGACTTACATGTTTGACCACATATTGTGTTTTGACAAACAAATTCATTCACTGCAGGTCTGACGTCATTTGAAGACGCGACTCTGAAACAATAACTTGTGTTTTCCTGGAGGTCGCTGACGTTTAATGTGGTCTCCCCGTGTGTGACGTCATGTGTATCCCAGGTCACGTTATCCTCGGAGCTGTATACGTGGAAAGATTGAATGACACCTCCGTCTGATCCAGGTATCCAGGACAACCTGATGTAACTCAGTCCTTGATCTCTTACCTTGACCTTTCTGGGGCATTTGGGGGGACCTTATAATAGAATAGATGTTACCAGTTGTAAAATAAATAAAACTAAATTAATGTAATATCATTATTATTAAAGCGATATTTTTAAATGTTTATTGTATGTAACATTTCATTTATTAATGGTTTCACGGACATATGTGGTCTAGGACAGCTGCCAGTTAGTCTATGAGAACAGCCAAGACATACTGAGATTATGTGCTAACTGTTGGTATTAAGATATGTTAATTTTCTAGATTAACACATTTATATCTGCGAATGTTGTATGGACGGATCGCTAGTTCTGATTTTACGTCTTTTTATTTGGAACTATTAATCATTTTATAATTTTATGCCATTTGCACGATTCATATTTAGCAATAGAAAACAAGAGAAAACTGAATAATTCTTTCTAAAGCCATGTTTCGCTAACCCTTATGCTCGTATGCCAGCTGTGTTTCTTTATCCCTTACGCTGGTATGTCAGCTATGTTTCTTTATCCCTTACGCTGGTATGTCAGCTATGTTTCTTTATCCCTTACTCTGGTATGTCAGCTATGTTTCTTTATCCCTTACTCTGGTATGTCAGCTATGTTTCTTTATCCCTTACGCTGGTATGTCAGCTATGTTTCTTTATCCCTTACTCTGGTATGTCAGCTATGTTTCTTTATCCCTTGGTATGTCAGCTATGTTACGCTAACCCTTGTAACAGTATATGTGAGATAATTGTTGTGTTTTCAGAAAAGGCATTTGTTGTGAGTCGCTTTGTGAACTGTCCTGTGCTCGGTAGAGGTCCGGCATGTGGACTGTGCAACCCGTGACAGGGGGAATTGTGGGAGAAAAGTCTGAGCGAGTTAGTCTAGATTTGGATGTGTAAGGGACAGGATGTTCTTTGTACTGTCGCTGTCGTGAACATGGATGTCGCTGTCGTGAACATGGATGTCGCTGTTGTGAATATGGGTGTCGCTATCGTGAACATGGATGTCGCTGTCTGGAACATGGATGTTATGTTATGGATTATGAGTCTTGGATGGATGAAAAGACAGGCCATGTGGCAGAGGCAACCTGCCGGCTGTCAAGTTATCATCATTGTCATCCGCATCGTTACCAAATTCACCAAAAAATCTCATTGTCTACGTGATAGGACTTGCTTGAGATCTGTACCTGCTGTTGCTGATGTGTGGCTGGAGAAGAGCCTGGTAGTTTAGAATAGCTGGACTCACCGGGCAGCTAACCCCGCATCATTCAACAATTCACGGCCTGAAGTAAAGATCCCAACCTTATTTACGTGTAAAAGATGAAAGATGAGGGGCCCAGTAAACCAAGAAGAAACACTAGTTCACCTGGTCTCGTGTCGTGGCAAAATTCTATTTTACCGTTACGCCGGTATGTCAGCTGTCAGCTGTGGGTTGCTAAACCTTACGCCGGTATGTCAGCTGTCAGCTGTGGGTTGCTAAACCTTACGCCAGTATGTCAGCTGTCAGCTGTGGGTTGCTAAATCTTACGCCGGTATGTCAGCTGTCAGCTGTGGGTTGCTAAACCTTACGCCAGTATGTCAGCTGTCAGCTGTGGGTTGCTAAACCTTACGCCGGTATGTCAGCTGTCAGCTGTGGGTTGCTAAACCTTACGCCGGTATGTCAGCTGTCAGCTGTGGGTTGCTAAACCTTACGCCGGTATGTCAGCTGTGGGTTGCTGATTGCCAAAACGGAAAACGTTTTTGGTCCCTCACCCACCCACCAGCCGCTTTTTCGACGAGTTAAGTAGTGTTTTTTTTTAAATAATTACGCTTTCTCTGCTATAGTCGAAACAAACTTAGTTGAGCTTCGCACTTTTTCTAACTTACATGTTAATTCATCCAGCTTTGACATTCTAGAAAGTAACATATAATGTTTCTATACTTTTTGTACATCCTGAAATAGTAAGTCTGGAATGGTTTTTTACTCTAAACATAAAACTGAAAATCCTGAGAATTTCCAGATTTTTTTAAAAAAAGGCCCAGTACGTAACAAATGTCTCTAAAGAGTTAGTGTAACAATATAAATGTTAGTATAAAACTGGAATATGTTTTATATTCAAAACAAAGTACTGCATAACAAAATGTACCTAAAATTAACATTAACCAAATCTATGTTTACATAAATTTAATGACAACAATGACAACAATAATGGTGGTTTTTTATGCCCTTGAAGTGTAAATCCTTACCAGGAAGTTGTATGAAGATGTTGTAGTCCAGATAATATTGTAATCCACTACGACTGAACACCCGGATGTTCAGAACTCCGTAAAGCTCAGAAACCATTTTAACACTAGAAACATTAATGTGTATCTGACTGGCCCCTGTGTTTAGTGGTCTATTCTCATAGTCCCAAGTCCAGTTTGCGCTATGTTTCTGTCTAATGAGCGTATTGTTGAATTTTATCACTTCTTGTATGTCCGGATATGCGAGAACACAGAGGGAAAACAGGACTGTTTGATGTCGGTGAACAAAGACAGTCTTGTTCACATCACCAACTTCACATGGTCGAGGTGGGCCTAAAATGTTCAGAAAACAATGTCTACATTATACACGAAGTGAACATTTGTTTCTTTAAACAGCACGTCAACAAATTAAGTGTAACTGTATACACGAAACATTATATAACAAAACTAATCAAGTAAAATTATTGATCATGTAAGCAAATTCACAAAGTGATGTTCACTTATATCTCACTGTAACCTGGTATGGTTTTTCCACATAATAGGAATCTTTGATTTTTATTTTTTGTCGAGGTAAAAAAAAACAGGTGTACTCCCGGTAAATGCGAGCTGGTGTTCTTTGCAGCCGATGCCGTAGAGTTGTTGAGGCACAGCATCGTATCGGCGTGGGAGCGAGTTATGGCGGCTACTTTTTCAGTCCCGGAGTACAGCTAAAAAGTAGGGGGTTTGCAATGCTTCTTTAGCAGACTCCACTACCATGGGGACTATGGCGAGCCCTGCCGTTAGCCAGGCAAGACCTGTTGCTGGGGGTACCACGGATAGGTGGGATAGGGTCTTGGTCATCTATGGTTCGCTAACCTTACGCTGGCATATCAGCTTTGGGTTGCTGATGCTTTATCGGGGGTCTTCACTCCCCCCAGCCACCCCCCCCCCCAAAAAAAAATTTAAATGGTTTAGATAATTTGCAGCATTAAAAACCCTGATCTACTGCTTTCTCTCTCTCTCTCTATCTCTCTCTCTCTCTCTCTTGTCAAAAATGCGGTAACTGTTTCAAACACTTCATGTTATAAGAACATGTACATGTCTATATTTTGTTCTATCATTAGCCTATATTTTGTGCTGACCTTTCATTAGTCTGTATTTCGTTCTGACCTACCATTAGTCGATATTTTATTATGACCAATCATTAGTCTACATTTTGTTCAGACCTACTATTAGTCTATATTTTGTTCTGACATATTATTAGTCTATATATAGTTCTTATCTATCATTAGTCTACATTTTGTTCTGACCTATCATTAGTTTATATTTTGTTACCACCTATCATTTCTTTCAGTCAAATTTATGTCCCTTGCGGAACTTTGCCTCCCTAACAGATCCCCTGTAGGTCTCTCGGTTGTGAGCAAGATGGCCTGCTGCTGATGCATCCATTTGCAGATTATCAACGATATCTTGCAGCTATCTTCGCCTTGGTCTTCCTCTCTTTCTTTTTCCCGCTATGTACCCTTCTAAGACTGTCTTCTATAAACTATCATCAAGTTTAATTTCTGACCTATCGTTATATTATATCATTCATCATCATCGTGTATCTCATAATCTCTTCGCTGCTATGGCCTTCTCTAACTTCTTCCAATCCTTTGTTTACACAGTGCAAATGACCAAACTGAATCCTGACCATTTTTTCTTTATTTTGTCATTAAATCTATATTGGTGCCCCCCTAGCTTTCATTTTTCTGTGTATATTTCTCTTGTTTTATGAAGATAATATTTTTAGTTCTGTTGGTTTATTGCTTAAAATTGTTTGGTTCCCTTAGTTTGTTCTGTTATTATTTTTGATTCTCTTTTTTTGTCAAGTTAAGATTTTTGGTTATGTTGGTTTGTCGTTTAAAGAGTTCTGATTCTCATAGTTTGTTGTATTAAGCTGCTAATTTCACAATTTTGTGGGACTTTTATAACACTTCAGTTTACACTTTAATTAATCATACAAAAACATACAGAGCAAAGAAATATGAATTAAAATTACAGGGTGTTCCATAAATAGCTGTGCATTAACACAGTATCCATTCCGGTATCGTAGTGATATCTTAATGTCTGCCGTGTCTAGCCACATCTGGTCTCCCAATAATGTAAGGAGCGGGGAAGAAGAGATGCTCGTCACGTGATCCGGAAGTCAAGGACCTATGTATATATCGAAGAACGCTAGGGCGAGAAAGGAGTGTGCTGGCAAGGCATGGCGGGCAAGTTAAAATCGCCTGTTTGTTACATATATATATATACATCTTATCTTATATATTTTATCCTTCCTGTGCAGTTAAACGTCACATAGGGCTCGCAAAGTAGTTCGCCAATTTTTCCTGACTTCGGCAAGTCTTTCAACTTCATCAACGGACTTTATGCCTGTCAATTTGGCCTCTCTTAACAATGTCCTCTTCAGTTTCACGCGGGCTGCCTTATATATATATAATATATATATATATATATATATATGTGTGTGTGTGTGTGTGTGTGTGTGTGTGTGTGATTCATTCTGAATATTGTTCAATGCTGTGTATTCATATATATATATATATATATATATATATATATATATATATATATATATATATAGTGTAATGCGCAGAATATGCATGTGTGCTGCACGATCATTGTGGAGAAGTATCTCGGTGATTGGTTCTAATATCGTTCACCTGAAGGGCAGGAGCGATGCCCCATATGCTGTTATATACATGTGGATTTATTGTAGGCGATTCAAGAAGTATGTTGAGGTGATGATCCTGACAACACCATCTACATTAAAGATGTGATAGTAATGGAGCCGATGAAGTGAGGCTGAGAATTATGGCGTTAGCACATTTGAATTCACGAAGTGAGGCTGAGAAATAGTGCGTGAGGACATGGTGAGATGGAGTAGTATTTCAATGCGGTGGTACACAAGAAGAGATTATATGTAGTAGTATTTCAGTGCGTTAGCACAACAGAATATCATATGTAGCATGGAGAGAGCAGCGTGGCAGCAGGTTGCTATAAGTGCAGAAGTGGATTAGCACATTGTGATCAAGGGAGTTGTGAGTTTCATAAAGCACCACCAGTATACAAGGCTAGATAAGTGCGATGGCACAACTGGATAAATGTGTGTGAAATTTCTTATGGGGTCCAGCGGAGCCCAGGCCAGAATAAAGCACATAGATTATGTTTATCTAACCTTAGAGAGTTAATATGTTATAATAATTAAACATGTCATACTTGAATATGTTACATTGATAAAACAAGTCATGGTGTAATATGTTACATTGATGAAACATGTTATCTTGTAATATGTTTCATTTATGAAACATGTCATTCTTGAATATGTTGCATTGATGAAACATGTCATATTGTAATATGTTACATTGGTGATACATGTCCTACTTGAATATGTTGCATTTGATGATACATGTCATACTTGTTATTATTATGATGATTCATGGGGATGTCCTGTGTATATAATTCTGCTGTGGTGTATCTATGATATATGTACAGAGTGTTACTAAATGGATGTAAATTGATCTGCTGACTTGGTAATATGCATGTCATGTTGATGTGATGTATGAATATGTGTAAAATACTGAATTAACTGGCATGCAATCTCCATGGAGAGGAGAATCTGGGTTGGCGGTCATGGGATTCGCGAGATCTTGACCATGCAGTACGGTAGTGCATGCCAAGGGAATGCCTAAAACAGCTTGGTTGATCTATTTCTTCCAAATCTATCCATAAAAATGTAGATTTAGCGTCAGCTCAGTTTACATCTACCTGCCGAGACTGGAGGTGTTGATTAAGCGATATGATTAAAAAAAAGGTTACTTATTATAAGCTAACCAGACACATACCTTATAACAAATTTTGAAAGTGATGTCCTTGTGGGTCTTGCAAGCTTGAACACTTTTCTTAGATCTGCTGGTGAAATATTTCTTATGTAAGCAGCTAGTGTAGATTTTAATTCATTCTGTATGCGTGGGCGATTTCGGTAATCTTCAGACTTATCTGCTCCCCACAGATAAAAATCTGATGGATGTGGATTCTGTGAGCGAGGAGGCTATTGGTTTTTAGAGATGATGCGATCTCCTAAAATCTCGTCCATACGTTTCAATGAATTTTTAGCTGTATGCGCAGTAGGGCCATCTTGCTGAAACCATGAGTAGTTGGTTTCGTTTTCCTCACGCAGCCAACGAAACCGTGGAGTATTGAACAAAAACGTTCACTGTTGACTGTCTCTACAAAGAATATATGGCCAACAATGCGCCATCTAGACATGACAATCCACACTCCAACATTCTGCTCATGCAAGGGTGTTTCATGCACAGCATGAGGATTCTCACACGACCACAGGCATGTCATTTATGTGTTAACATAGCCTGAGATGTGAAACCAGGCCTCATCTGTAAAAAGTGTGACAACCAGAATCTCAGCAGTTTTATTTGACTGAAATGTGTAAACCACTTACAGTAACGGAGACGTTGTTTTATGATCCGCTGGAAACAATTGTTGGACCGCAGTTACTTTCTATGGAAAGAGTTTCACATTTTTCTCTGATCACTTTATGCGCTGTTTCAAGTCAGATACCTTCCTGTTGTGCCAACTTACGCAAAGCTTTTTTTGGACTCCGAAGCAAAGAGTCAGAAATGTCTGATGTCTTCTCCTCGTTACGTCTAGATGGTCTCCCACTAATGTGTGAGTCTAATGCTGACCCTGTTTCACAAAACATACGCAGGTAGATACGGCAGACGTATCACTACGATATCGGAATCGATACTGTGCTAGTGCACAGTTGCCTATGGAACGCCCTGTATAAAACATAATATAAAACATAATACCAAAAAATATTCTAATTTCAGAACTCTAGGAAAAAACAAAAGGGAACATAAAAAAATACAAAAACTTACAGTCATGAACTCCAACGTCCAGTGTTTTGTTCCACACATTGTCTACAACACACACGTAAGTTCCAGCATCATTGCATGTCACTTCTTGGATCGTATACTCGACAGAGAGTTCTCTCCCGTGAAATGTGACGAGTTGCTTCCAGTCATCAGATCTCCTAATCTGAATAGTAGAGCTAGCAGTGTTGGTTGTACAAAGCAACTTTACGTCGTCTCCAACAAAAATAAAGTGGTATGCATACCAATATTGTGTGGAGATAGAAAATGACAAATCTCTTCTCTGACCTTTATATAAGAGAGTAGAGAAATAAATAACTTCTTCTGTAAATAAAGTCAGGAAAGGAAAATGAAGTAAATTTATTAAACTATATCTGTGACATAAATTTTATGCAAGGGTAAAAAACATTACATGACAGACGCTTTCTATTAGGACAGATATAGTAGCAAGTGCCTTTATCGTATTAAATAATAGACATGTTCTATTATAGTGCTGCCGTGGTGTAGAGGTTAGTTCACGTGTCTACCAAGCAAAAGGTTACTGGTTCGAATTCGCACTGGAGCGGAATTCTTAAAGTAAGAGAACAAATTTTGTAGGATTAGACCTCGAAAAAATCGTAGACAACGCACTTTAGTGAGACGTGAGAGAAAGAAAAATCACAAGAGAATTACCTGGGATTCGAACACGGACTCCGGTAGGACGAGCAGCCGTCTAGCCACGAGAGAACAGCGTACTATCGACTTAGCCAACTAGCACCCCAAAAAAGGTGTTTTGTTGATATAGTCTTTAGTAACTGCTCAGCAGACATGAGAGATCGTGACATCCGGAAAGAAATGAGGTCGTGACACAGAAATTCCGTAGCTTAGATTCAGTCTCTCTAGCAGGTACCAACTTTTTTTTCAGACAAACATACACACGGTCTTCTTAAGGAATTCTTAAGACCATCTGGCCGGGGGGGGGGGTGTTAAACCAGATTAAAAATAACATTGGTACCCGGGGTTTCCTTAGGAAATGAAATCAGCGAGACAGGTGCTGCCATCCTACCTCAAAGGCTGTATTGGTCTAGAAATATGAAGGTACTAACACTTCACATCCAACCTCAAAAGTTATATTTTTCTAGAAATATGAAGGTACTAACACTTCACATCCAACCTCAAAAGTTATATTTTTCTAGAAATATGAAGGTACTAACACTTCACATCCCTATCTGAAATCTTGTATTGGTCTAGAAATATGAGGGTACAAACACTTCACATCCTTATCTCAAACCTTCTATTGGTCTAGAAATATGAGGGTACTAACACTTCACATCGCTATTTCAAATCGTGTATTGGTCTAGAAATAAAAAGGTACTAAGATTCACATCCTTATGTCAAATGTTTTATTGGTCTAGAAATATGAAGTTATTAACACTTCACATCCTTACCTCAATTGCTGTATTGGTCTAGAAATATGAAAGTAATAACACTTCACATCCTTATCTCAAATATTGTATTGGGCTAAAATATGAAGGTACTACCAATTGATATAACTATCTCAAATCTTCTATTACTCTAGAAATATGAAGGTATTAACACTTCACATCCTTATCTAAAATCTTGCATTTGTCGAGAAATATGAAGGTACTAACACTTTACATCCCTATCTCAAATGTTGTATTGGTCTAGAAATATGAAGGTTCTAACATTTCATATCCCTATCTCAAATGCTGTATTGGTCTAGAAACATGAAGGTACTAACACTATCGTGATTGATGTCTGGGTTTCTTGGTATATTTTCTGAAGATACTTTACCATTGCTTTCCTTCCGGGCAGTGGCTGTAGTATTCAGTGATCGTAGCCATTGTTCCTACATTGAGATCATCTGCCTACCATCATAGAATGGTGACCATAACCATGTTGGGATTTCCAACACATTTGATACAATTAACATCACTGCTGTTCTAGACCATCAAGCAGCAGTAAGAGTAAATGGTGAAACAACTTGGTTTGACATAAAACAAGGGGTCCGTCAGGGGTGAATATTGTCACCTAACCTATTTATCATGTAAACCGAAAATATAATGATGAACGTTAGAGAAAATGTAGAAAAAGAATATTACGATGCCATAACAATTTTAGGTTATGAAATACCAGAGATTAGATATGCTAATGGCACAGTATTACTGTCAACAACAGAAAAATGAATGGAAAAACTAATTATTTCAGTCCGTACGAATAGAGAAGAACAAAACGGCTATATTAATGCAAAGAAAAGTAAATTGATGACAACTGACAAAACAAGCAAGGCAGCTGAAATATGTGTCAACGAGGAAAAACTGGAAGAAGTGGAGAGTTTTGAATATTTTGGTTCACTACTAACTAGTAGTAGAGATACAACGAGGGAAATTAAAAGGGGGACATATATCGCTCTTCAGAAAGTAAAAGCAAACTAAAGATCATGTAGAGAGGAGCAGACAGAACCACAAAAATAAGATTTTGAAGGGCATGCATCTTTCCCATCGCAACATATGCCTGTGAGACCTGGACACTTAACAAAACAGCTGAGACACCCGGATGTTCAGAACTCCGTAAAGCTCAGAAACCATTTTAACACTAGAAACATTAATGTGTATCTGACTGGCCCCTGTGTTTAGTGGTCTATTCTCATAGTCCCAAGTCCAGTTTGCGCTATGTTTCTGTCTAATGAGCGTATTGTTGAATTTTATCACTTCTTGTATGTCCGGATATGCGAGAACACAGAGGGAAAACAGGACTGTTTGATGTCGGTGAACAAAGACAGTCTTGTTCACATCACCAACTTCACATGGTCGAGGTGGGCCTAAAATGTTCAGAAAACAATGTCTACATTATACACGAAGTGAACATTTGTTTCTTTAAACAGCACGTCAACAAATTAAGTGTAACTGTATACACGAAACATTATATAACAAAACTAATCAAGTAAAATTATTGATCATGTAAGCAAATTCACAAAGTGATGTTCACTTATATCTCACTGTAACCTGGTATGGTTTTTCCACATAATAGGAATCTTTGATTTTTATTTTTTGTCGAGGTAAAAAAAAACAGTTGTACTCCCGGTAAATGCGAGCTGGTGTTCTTTGCAGCCGATGCCGTAGAGTTGTTGAGGCACAGCATCGTATCGGCGTGGGAGCGAGTTATGGCGGCTACTTTTTCAGTCCCGGAGTACAGCTAAAAAGTAGGGGGTTTGCAATGCTTCTTTAGCAGACTCCACTACCATGGGGACTATGGCGAGCCCTGCCGTTAGCCAGGCAAGACCTGTTGCTGGGGGTACCACGGATAGGTGGGATAGGGTCTTGGTCATCTATGGTTCGCTAACCTTACGCTGGCATATCAGCTTTGGGTTGCTGATGCTTTATCGGGGGTCTTCACTCCCCCCAGCCACCCCCCCCCCAAAAAAAAATTTAAATGGTTTAGATAATTTGCAGCATTAAAAACCCTGATCTACTGCTTTCTCTCTCTCTCTATCTCTCTCTCTCTCTCTTGTCAAAAATGCGGTAACTGTTTCAAACACTTCATGTTATAAGAACATGTACATGTCTATATTTTGTTCTATCATTAGCCTATATTTGTGCTGACCTTTCATTAGTCTGTATTTCGTTCTGACCTACCATTAGTCGATATTTTATTATGACCAATCATTAGTCTACATTTTGTTCAGACCTACTATTAGTCTATATTTTGTTCTGACATATTATTAGTCTATATATAGTTCTTATCTATCATTAGTCTACATTTTGTTCTGACCTATCATTAGTTTATATTTTGTTACCACCTATCATTTCTTTCAGTCAAATTTATGTCCCTTGCGGAACTTTGCCTCCCTAACAGATCCCCTGTAGGTCTCTCGGTTGTGAGCAAGATGACCTGCTGCTGATGCATCCATTTGCAGATTATCAACGATATCTTGCAACTATATTCGCCTTGGTCTTCCTCTCTTTCTTTTTTCCGCTATGTACCCGTTTAAGACTGTCTTCTATAAACTATCATCAAGTTTAATTTCTGACCTATCGTTAATCCATATTTTGTTCGGACTTATCATTATATTATACCATTCATCATCATCGTGTATCTCATAATCTTTTCGGTGCTATGGCCTTCTCTAACTTCTTCCAATCCTTTGTTTACACAGTGCAAATGACCAAACTGAATCCTGACCATTTTTTTCTTTATTTTGTCATTAATACTATATTGGTGCCCCCCCCCCTCCAGCTTTTATTTTTCTGTGTATATTTCTCTTGTTTTATGAAGATAATATTTTTAGTTCTGGTGCTTTATTGCTTAAAATTGTTTAGTTCCCTTAGTTTGTTCTGTTATTATTTTGATTCTCTTTTTTTGTCAAGTTAAGATTTTTGGTTATGTTGGTTTGTCGTTTAAAGAGTTCTGATTCTCATAGTTTGTTGTATTAAGCTGCTAATTTCACAATTTTGTGGGACTTTTATAACACTTCAGTTTACACTTTAATTAATCATACAAAAACAAACATACAGAGCACAGAAATATGAATTAAAATTACAGGGTGTTCCATAAATAGCTGTGCATTAACACAGTATCCATTCCGGTATCGTAGTGATATCTTAATGTCTGCCGTGTCTAGCCACATCTGGTCTCCCAATAATGTAAGGAGCGGGGAAGAAGAGATGCTCGTCACGTGATCCGGAAGTCAAGGACCTATATATACATATATATATATATATATCGAAGAACGCTAGGGCGAGAAAGGAGTGTGTTGGCAAGGCATGGCGGGCAAGTTAAAATCGCCTGTTTGTTACATATATATATATATACATCTTATCTTATATATTTTATCCTTCCTGTGCAGTTAAACGTCACATAGGGCTCGCAAAGTAGTTCGCCAATTTTTCCTGACTTCGGCAAGTCTTTCAACTTCATCAACGGACTTTATGCCTGTCAATTTGGCCTCTCTTAACAATGTCCTCTTCAGTTTCACGCGGGCTGCCTTATATATATATATATATATATATATATATATATATATATGTGTGTGTGTGTGTGTGTGTGTGTGTGTGTGTGTGTGATTCATTCTGAATATTGTTCAATGCTGTGTATTCATATATATATATATATATATATATATATATATATATATATATATAGTGTAATGTGCAGAATATGCATGTGTGCTGCACGATCATTGTGGAGAAGTATCTCGGTGATTGGTTCTAGTGTCGTTCACCTGAAGGGCAGGAGCGATGCCCCATATGCTGTTATATACATGTGGATTTATTGTAGGCGATTCAAGAAGTATGTTGAGGTGATGATCCAGACAACACCAGCTACATTAAAGATGTGATAGTAATGGAGCCGATGAAGTGAGGCTGAGAATTATGGCGTTAGCACATTTGAATTCACGAAGTGAGGCTGAGAAATAGTGCGTGAGGACATGGTGAGATGGAGTAGTATTTCAATGCGGTGGCACACAAGAAGAGATTATATGTAGTAGTATTTCAGTGCGTTAGCACAACAGAAGATCATATGTAGCATGGAGAGAGCAGCGTGGCAGCAGTTTGCTATAAGTGCAGAAGTGGATTAGCACATTGTGATCAAGGGAGTTGTGAGTTTCATAAAGCACCACCAGTATACAAGGCTAGATAAGTGCGAAGGTACTAACACTTCATATCCCTAACTCAAATGCAATATTTTTCTAGAAGTATGAAGGTACTAACACTTTACATCCCTACCTAAAATTTTGAATTCATCAAGAAATATAAAGATATTAACACTTTATATCCCTACTTCAAAAGCTGTATTGGTCTAGAAATATGAAGGTGATAACACTTCACATCCATTTTTTAAATCTTGTATTGGTCCTGAAATATGAAGGTACTAACACTTCAAATCCCTATCTCAAATCTTTTATTGGTCTAACAATATGAAGGTACTAACACTTCACATCCTTATCTCAAATCTTGTAGTGGTCTAGAAATATGAAGGTACTAAGACTTTAAAAGGGATTTCGACTGCAGTAAAACTGGTTAATATAAATAAGGTAGATAGAGGTGTATGGTGCAGTTTTACAAAGTGAGGGACGAAGTGAGCAAGGTGAGAAAAAAACGAATATAAAGTATGAGAATATAAATGAAAAACATACAACATCCGATATTTCGGCGTGAGCCTTATTCGAGGATACATGCAAAACAAAATACAAACATATATAACTTATCTGAAGCGTCTTGCTCTCAGTAAAGCAGAAATGTGTTTGGAAGAAGGAGGAGGAGGAAAAAAACCCCCGCTGCCTACAGACAAAAGATTCCCGATATAGCCAATCATAGCGAAGAAGCGGAGAGAGAGGAGGAGAACAAATTGGAGAAAGGGGTTGGGGAAAGGCAATAGAAACATTATAGCCGCTAGAGGTGTCGGGGGGGGGGGGGTGAGGGTAGAGAAAAGAGGACCCGAGAGATAATGAATGAAGAACTTAAACACCTACAGGGAGGAAATGTGAAACTGGTGAAAGGGACAAGACTAATATATTGGCAGAGAAGGAAATAGGATGGTAGTATCGGGTCTGCAGTATGTAACGTGTGTTGTTTGTGGGTGGCCAGGCTTTCTTCTCCGCTCGTTAGAGCAAAGAGAACCGCCCCCGCCGATTAAAGGAAATGAAACGCCGCCGGAGTCGAAAGGGATTCGCTCTGAGCAGAGCGCTGTCTCCCTTGCTCCGCGTCGGTCTGTCGGCAGATATCCGACAAAGGTTCGGTGAAGAAAGCTATCTGGTTGATCCTGCCAGTAGTCATATGCTTGTCTCAAACATTAAGCCATGCATGTCTAAGTTCACACTGTCTCACGGTGAAACCGCGAATGGCTCATTAAATCAGTCGAGGTTCCTTAGAAGACACGATCCTACTTGGATAACTGTGGCAATTCTAGAGCTAATACATGCTTACCCGCTGTTGGCGAGATCTTCAGCTGCCGTGCGTGGAGCGGTGCTTCTCCCGGCCAATGAAGAAATTTGCAAATGAGGTTGTTGCGCAGCATCACTGCGGAAAAGGTGGTAGAAAGGATAAGGCGATGCAAACAGTCAAATCACGGCACCTCTGGTCTGGAGGTCGGCCACGTCCTGAGTGCAGTCATATTGGGTGAAATGCATGAACCGGCTTGTCCCAGAGGTTAAGAAACTGCTGGCGATACTCTTCAAATGCCGCGCGTGGAGTGAAGCTCCTCCCGGTTAAGGAAGTAAATGCGGAAAAGAAATAAAGGTTGCTGTGCGGAGCCGATGGGAAAAGGTGGTGGAAAGTGACGTTTAACCGGTATGTCCTACGAGAGCTATACCACGGCACCTCTGCTCTAGAGGCCGCCCACGTCCGAAATACACCTACACTGGTGAAATATGCCTAAACCGGCACACACCAGTGGTGGAACTTGATGGCTAGACATGTCATGCCACCTCCGCTCTAGAGGTCGGTAACGCCTGATAAACACCCATACTGGTGAATTTTGCCTAAACCGGCTCATACCAGGGGTGAATCTTGAAGGCTATGAATGTCACAGTACCTCTGCCCTAGATGTCGGTCCCGTCCCAAACACGCCCATACTGGGATAATGCCTAAACCGGCTCAGCCCAGGGGTAGAAGTCACTAGTGGCGAGGATTCGTCCTCCTGGACAAAAGCTCCATCCTGGTCACAACTAGGAAGGGTAGCGGCCACGACCGCAAAATGCTGAAGTCGGAGACACTGGACCAGGGAAGTCTAGATAGGCAACCACCTCTCACCCGGCGGGGATGTTTGCGTATCCTAATCACGCTGAGGTTTTCCGGTGAGAAAGTCCAACCCTGGACTGGATGGGCAACCACCTCTCACCCGGCGGTGATACACGGGTATCTCAAAACACGTCGAGGTTTTCCGGTGAGAAAGTCCAACTCTGGCCTGGGTGGGCTACCGCCTCTCACCCAGCGGGGATGCACTGATATCCTAAACACGTCAAGGTCTTCCGGTGAGAAAGTCCAACCCTAGACTAAACTGGTGCAATGAAAACCACGGTGTCACGCAATCCCGCTTCCGAAACCCACCAAGAATACAGGCTAAAGCACTGTGATACTCTGAACCCCTTGTGGTCTATTTTGGACCACACAGGGGACCACGGGACCTAACGAGGACCACATGCGTGAATTCAGTATGTTCACAGTGCGGTTTTTGGTGGTAGAAGTGAACGAAGAAGAAGAAGAAGGATGGTAGTAGAGAGGGGTAGCATAGAGAAAGAAAGTAGAGTATAAAAAAGGCCAGTGGAAAAATAAAGAAGTTACAGAAAGCTGAAGACATTGTTAATTCCAGCTGGGTGGAGACAGTAAGTCTGGAAAATAAGGCGCTGTTCTAGGACCCTCCGAGATCGTACATCTGCGGAACAAGAGCGGATCGCACTAACCGAAATGTCCTGTTTGTCCCTGAGACACGTGAACCTATTGGGGAACCCCCATTGGTAGCCTACAGATGGGACAAAACCTCAGGGACCTTTTAATTCGTAGTCATCTTAAGACAGATGACACTTTTTATGGTACCAGACGTTGTGGACGCCGTAGATGTAACACTTGTCCGTTTGTTGTCGGGGCTAGCCAGATCTTGTTCCGCAGATGTACGATCTCGGAGGGTTCTAGAACAGCGCCTTATTTTCCAGACTGGCTGTCTCCACCCACCTGGAATTAACAATGTCTTCAGCTTTCTGTAACTTCTTTATTTTTCCACTGGCCTTTTTTATACTCTATGCTACCCCTCTCTACTACCATCTTATTTCCTTCTCTGCCAACATATTGGTCTTGTCCCTTTCACCAGTTTCAATTTTCCTCCCTGTAGGTGTTTAAGTTCTTCATTCATTATCTCTTGCGTCCTCTTTTCTCTCCCCTTCCCCCCCCCCCCCGACACCTCTAGCGGCTATCATGTTTCTATTGCCTTCCCCCAACCCCTTTCTCCCACTTGTTCTCCTCCTCTCTCTCCGCTTCTTCGCTATGATTGGCTATATCGGGAATCTTTTGTCTGTAGGCAGCGGGGTTTTGTTTTCCTCCTCCTCCTTCTTCCACACACATTTCTGCTTTACTGAGAGCAAGACGCTTCAGATAAGTTATATATGTTTGTATTTTGTTTTGCATGTATCCTCGAATAAGGCTCACGCCGAAATATCGGATGTTGTATGTTTTTCATTTATACATTCTCGTACTTTATATTCGTTTTTTTTTCTCACCTTGCTCACTTCCTCCCTCACTTTGTAAAACTGCATCATACACTTCTATCTACCTTACTAACACTTTACATCCATATCTCAAATATTGTATTGGTCTAGAAATATGAAGGTATTAACACTTCACATCCATTTCTTAAATCTTGTATTGGTCTAGAAGTATGAAGGTACTAACACTTCATATCACTATCTCAAAACTTGTATTGGTCTAGAAATATGAAAGTACTAACACTTCACATCACTATTTCAAATCTTGTATTGGTCTAGAAATATGAAGGTACTAACACTTCACATCCCTATCTCAAATGTTTTATTGGTCTAGAAATATGAAGGTACTACCAATTGATATAACTATCTCAAATGTTCTATTACTCTAGAAAAGTGAAGGTACTAACACTTCACATCCATATCTAAAATCTTGTATTGGTCTAGAAATATGAAGGTACTAACAATTTACATCCATTCCTCAAATGCTGTATTGGTTTAGAAATATGAAGTTACTAACACTTCGCATCCTTATCTCAAATCTTGTATTGGTCTAGGAATATATGAACGTACTAATGCTTCACATCTCTATCTCAAATGTTGAATTGGTCTAGAAATATGAAGGTACTAATACTTCACATCGTTATCTCAAATCTTGTATTGGTCTAGAAATATGAAGGTACTAACACTTCACATCACTATCTCAAATGTTGAATTGGTCTAGAAATATGAAAGTACTAACACATCCCATCCTTATCTCAAATCTTGTATTGGTCTAGAAATATGAAGGTACTAACACTTCACATTCCTATTTCAAATCTTGTATTGGTCAAGAAATGTGAAGGTACTGATACTTCACATCCCTACCTCAAATACTGTATTGATCTAGAAATATATCTCTATGTGGCTCTAAGGCATCACAGGATTACCTTTACCTTTTTATTTACCTAACACTTCTCATCCCTACCTCAAATGCTGTATTGGCCTAGAAATGTGAAGGTACTAACACTTAACAATACTTTTGCACGCATATGCTACGGGACATAGACAGATATTATATTATATATAAAACATCTGATTGTTTTGAAAATGTTACATGTTCTTACAAATCATCACCGTGGCCCTGTTAAAGCTGTTCCCACGGCTTGTCTGATAGTTCAAGTTGTGTTACACTAGTTTAAACTTTGCTGACCAGGAACTACAATGCAGCAGGCTGTGGGAGCATACTTTTATACATAATAATAAAGGTGAGGTTAAACATGAAGAAAATATTCTTACCTGAGCAGTCATCAAAGATAATGAGTGCAGATATAACCATTATTGTCATAGACACAGTCAACGTCTCCATACGCAAGTTATGACTTTTTATATATACCTTCATCATTTACTACCTACGAATTTTTTCAGTGTTTGGTACATGGGCAAATACGTTGACTAACTCTGAGTTATCTTCAGTTTACGCGTATTGTTTAAATGTGACACAGTGTGTCACTTGAGATGTGTGCAGATATTCTTGTTCCACAACAAAGCTTTCTATGGCATATGGCGTTCAAGTGGAACGATACATATTATAGATTTAACAATAGCTCATAACTGAAATCAGGAATCTATGAGACAGACACATTATTATTTATAGCTACAATTCCTATTCAAATGACAAGTTAGTATATTCAACAGAAGCAAGGAAAACAGTAAAGAAGTCAGCTATTGTAATCCAATTCTTGGAATATATGCTAACTTATAGAGTTATATTGTCTATAGTGTCGCTTGTACAGTAGTTTCAATGAACAATCCAAACTGATCTGTTTCATAATTTGTGGAGTTTTCTAGACATCTTAGTTTTCTACATATTCACACTCATATTGTTTAATAATTGAATGTACTAAACACCGAAAAATATATTTTTTTCATACCAATTCCGTGAAAGATCAATAAAAAAAATAACAAGTACACTATAAATGTGTGTATAGACGGCGGCGATATAGTTTTCTTTAATATTTATTTCTTCTGTATAGTTTTATCAAGAATTTTATGTCTGAGCCAAACCAACGATATTGACTCTATAGCTGTTAACAATGCAGGGTATTAAGATACTGTTTCAGTTCTTCAGTACTTCTCACGCGCTGAGTTAGAGAATGTGTTTTCGTGTGGGTTGAGATACTCAGAGAAACTGTGACTAAGAACTAGAGAGCTACATTATGTGTAGGGTACAGAACGACAGAGTCCCAAGCTCGAAACCAGGAAGTATGAGTCAGATCCTGCAGTGAATGCTTTATTAAACGATCTTTTATTTCAGGGGCAAGCAAACTGTGGTATGTTGTTTCATTTCATTTTGCCCAGTAGTTATATCATCATCATCATCATCATCAACCCGTGATATTTTCCATCCTCACAAATCGTGACTTTCCTTCATTCAAACCCTCTACGCTATCAAAGATCTTCTCTCTCAAGCAAGATTAGACCGAATTTTTAGACAGTATAAAAACCTCTCTCCTCCATATTGACCAGGGCATGATCTTCTCTAACAGTTCAGTTTCTTGTAAAATATCAACCAAATCACTGAACGAAGTCAGTTTCACAATGCCTTTGATATTTCACAAAAGAAATGTAATTCAGTTTGGAAAACTTCTCATGTTTTCAGCACTTACAGTCGTTTGTAGTAATATCGAATAGAAACTTTAAAACCGCTATAAACCGTATATTTCCCCTGAAAAAGGGCACAACTCAATTTATCTACTCTTCAACCACGTATTTGTTTATGCGTAAGCCTATCGATGTTTTATACATAACACACAATAGTATAAACCCATTATTGGTATTTTTTTTGTTGCACTAATTTACTAGAATTGCAATCACGACATTCATTCCACCCGATGCAGTAAAGGTGTAAAGCACAACATCGTGTCGGATGGGGAGTGAGTTACGATGCTATTTTTTTCAATCGCTGAATGACGCTACAAAGCAGGAAAAAAAACGTAATGCTTCTTTAACAGACTCCACCACCTTGAGAACTACAGCGATCCCCGAGCTGTTATCAAGGCGTTGCCTGTTAGGTAAGGTAATAACGAAGAGTTGGAATAGGTATAGTTCTTAAAACTGTACACAATCATAAATCTGTCGGTAGATGAGCGCTAGGTTAGACCGTGTTTTCTGTGTTATTGATATGGACTGATTTATTGTCTTGTAAACATCTACTTTTTGTCCTATGCTCTTTCTGAATAAAAGAAATTAAATATCATCTGAGCTGCCTTAGAAACAGCTTGTCGATCACTGCGTTACACAGAGACTAACTGACTGAGCTGATCCCAGCATTATAAAGATAGAGACTAACAGACTGAGCTGATCACTGCATTATACAGACATAGACTAACTGACTGAGTTGATTCCTGCATTATACAGACAGAGATTAACTGAATGAGCTGATCCCTGCATTATACAGAAAGAGACTAACTGACTGAGCTGATCACTGCTTAATACAGACCGAAACTAAATGACTGAGCTGATGCCTGCATTATACAGACAGAGACTATCTGACTGAGCTGATCACTACATTATAGAGACAGAGACCAACCGACTGAGCTAATCCCTGCATTATACAGACAGAGAATAACTGACTGAGCTGATAAATGCATTATACAGAGACTAACTGACTGAGCTGATCACTGCAATATACAGACAGAGACGAGACAAACTGAGTGAGCTGATCCATGCATTACACATAGATCAACTAACTGAGCTGATCCCTGCATAAAGAATGATGCAACACTCTAGAGTGAATGACTACACTAAAGAGAAAATCACATCACACTATACTGACACAACACTAAAGATACAATCACATCACACTACATTTACACAACACTAAAGAGAAAATCACATCCCACTACACTGACACAACACTAAAGAGAAAATCACATCCCACTACACTGGTACAACACTAAAGAGAATATCATATCACACTACACTGACACAACACTAAAGAGAAAACAACATCACACTACAGTGACACTACATTAAAGATAAAATCACATCAGACTCAATTAGTGGGATCAAAGAATGCAGAGATTTTCAAGGAATAAATAGATCAAGGAGTGAATAGATCAAAAGATTTAATAGATCAAAGAATGAAGAGATCAAAGAATGAAGAGATCAAAGAATGTAGAGATCAAAGAATCAATAGATCAAGGAATACAGAGATCAAAGAATGAAGAGATCAAGGAATGCAGAGATCAAAGAATGTAGAGATCAAGGAATGCAGAGATCAAAGAATGTAGAGATCAAAGAATGTAGAAATCAAGGAATGCAGAGATTGTTCGTTTCGCTGACTTCACGGTGTTTATCGACATGTTTACAATAGTAGACTCTAACACTTCACCCCCCTCTGCCCCATGGGCTGTAGGACCCCCATCTAAGCTCTGTTGCATGTCTGTCTTTCCCCCATCTATGCTCTGTTTGTCTCTGTTCTTATACTTCTCTTGCCACTAAGACACGTCGAGATCTCCAAGGAATCTCATCTTTCGTCATTTTTCTTTATCTGTCGCTGCTCTCTTTCACTATTTGAATATTTCGTGCCTGGTTCCACACTTCCGGTGAGGGTTAAGATATCCTGTTACTATTTTTGTCATCCTATTGCTAATACTCTCACACACAGTGAATCAAACAACATTCCACAGTGAATTAAGCAACATTCCACAGTGAATCAAGCAACATTCCACAGTGAATCACACAACAATACACTTGTCACAGATTTTATACATTATCAGCATGCAGATGTAACTCTTTATGAGCGAGAATGATAATATCTTTATATACTCTGGTAAGGAAGTAGGAGGGAAGAACGGAGTGGCTTTTTATTTGGACAAATCAACATCAAAAGCATTACTAGGCTACAATCCAGTAAGTGATAGAATCCTAACAATCAGACTTAAGGGCATTCCTAGAAATGTAACAATCATCCAGATATATGCACCTACATCAGCAGCAGAAGAAGAGGACGTAGAACACTTTTATAACACACTGCAAACGACAATAGATCAGGTACGGAAAAATGATATTGTATTAATAATGGGGGATTTTAATGCAAAGATTGGTACAGAAAGAGCAGAAGATGAAGGACATATTGTAGGGAAATTTAGCATAACATAGAAATGAGGCAGGTGGCACTCTAATGGCGTTTTGCACGGAAAATGAGCTAATGATCGCTAGAACACTTTTTAAACAACATCCAAGAAGACTTTACACATGGACATCACCTGATGGGAAAGCCAGGTATCAAACAGATTACATTTTAGTGTAAAGAAGGTGAAGGTCTAGTATAACATCAACAAAAACTTTACCAGGTGCTGATTGTGACACGGACCATGAGTTATTAAAAGCAGACACGGAGATAATGGAAATAGCAGATGAATAGTTTGGATTTGTAGAAGGACAGGGAACACACAATGTCATTTATGCTTTACGAACACTAACAGAAAGAGCTTTAGAAGTACAGAAATATCACTATGCTTCATTGATTACACCAAGGCATTCGACAAGGTATATATATATATATATATATATATATATATATATAAAGAAATTATTACAATGCTTGAAAACATCAATATAGACGGCTAAGACCTGAGGATTGTAAAACATTTATACTGGCAGCAAGAAGCAGCAATTCGAGTTGAAAATAGAATTGGAAAATATCAACCTATAAAACAAGGGGTGCGACAAGGATGTGTACTATCTCCAGACCTTTTTTCTCTCTACAGCGAGAATATTCTAAGAACGATCATCACAGAACCAGGCACACCAATTGAAGGATACAATATTAACAACCTTCGGTATGATGACGACACAGTACTGATAGCTGAGAACCAACAAGACCTGCAAAATCTCTTGGATAAAATCGCCAAAGAAAGTGAACAGAAAGGTCTTACTTTGAACATCAAAAAGACAGAGACTATGGTTATATCTAAGAAACATAATCCACCAGCATGGAACTATTCTAAAGCAGGTGCAGAAATTCAAATACCTTGGAGCAGTATTAACTTCAGATGGGAAATATCGAACAGTAATTAGGAACAGAATAGGCCAAGCAAAGACTGCATTTCAGAGAATGAGAAACATATTAACCAACACATTCTTATTAACCAACACATTCTTATCAATGAATGTTAGAAAACGAGTCCTAAAATGCTATATTGAACCTATCTTGTTATATGGAAGTGAATCATGGACAATAGGCAAGTCTGCACAAAAATCATTGGAAGCATCATAAATGTGGTTTATTAGAAGAATGTTGCGAATCCCCTGGACAGCAAAAATAACTAATGAAGAATGTAGGAGAAGAGTTGGAGAGACAAAAAACCTCGTCAAAATATAAGAGAGAGACAATGTACTTTCATAGGACATGCAATGAGAAGAGGGGGCATTGAAAACATTATAACAACAGGAAAAATAGAAGGAAGAAGATCAAGAGGAAGACCAAGAGAAATGATACTGGACATTCTGACGGGATGGTGTGAGAGGAGATCAGCAACTGAACTAATGGCCTGCATGAAGGATCGTGTAATCTGGAGAAACATAATAGCCAACGTCAGTCAGCACGGCACCTGATGATGATTATGATGATGATGATGATGATGAAGATAAAGATAAAAAAGACAGTTACAGGATCAAGACCACTCCGCTTTGATCTTACAAAAATACCAGAACAATATGATATAGAAGTGACGAACCGTTTCGAAATCCTGATGGCTGTACCGGAGGAGATGACACCAGATGAATTGGCTACGCAGGCCTAAGATATCTTATTAACAACAGCTAAAGACTTTGTTCCAGTAGTGAAAACACAAAATAATGGATTGACTACAGAAGGTACACTAGAACTGATAAAACAACGTAGAGAAATGAAGATGCAATGGAAAGTGACAAACAACAACAAAGATAAATATAAATCTTTAACAAAAGAAGTACGAAGAAACATAAGAAAAGACAAAAGACAATACGTACAAGATTGTTGTAAAAGAATAGAATGACAGTTTGGAAGAGATACTGAAATGTTTAAAGAAATGAAGACATTGACGAGAAACGTCACACCTAAGCTAAATGTAATTTGTGATGAGGTGGGGAATACTTTGATAGAGACAGAGGAAATTCTAGAAAGATGGAAGGAATATTGCAAAGGAATGTATGAAAAATCCGACTGTGGAAGCAGAAATCAAAAGTGTGAATTATTATTGGAGGAGAAAGAACCCGAACCGACAATAGAAGAAGTTTTATGGGCAATAAAGAATCTGAAAAATGGTAAATCACAAGGATGTGATGAGATAACAGCTGAATTTATTAAAGCAGGAGGAAAGGAATGTGCAACAATCTATCATGCATTATATAAAAAGATATGGCATTCTGGTATTTGGCCAAAAGAATGGAAAATAACTGTATTCATACCACTGCCAAAAAAAGGGTAACCTAAAATTATTCACACACTACAGAACTGTTGCCCTTATTAGTCATACCAGTAAAATTCTGTTAAAGTTATAATGGGTAGACTTCTAAATAAAATAGAAAAAGAAATCAATATAGTCCAAGCTGGCTTCAGGCAAGGAAGTGGATCAAGAGATCATATATTAAATATAAGATTAAAAATAAAGAAATGCAGAGAGTTTAACGTGAATATATATTTATCCTTTATAGACTACTCAAAGGCATTTGATTGTGTACAACACCAGAAACTTTGGGAAATAATGGAACAAATTGGATTTCCAACACATTTGATACAATTAACATCACTGCTGCATCTAGACCAACAAGCAGCAGTAAGAATAAATGGTGAAACAGCAACTTGGTTTGACATAAAACAAGGGGTCCGTCAGGGGTGTATATTGTCACCCTACTTATTTAACTTGTATACTGAAAATATACTGAAAGGAAGAACTTCAGACATCGTTGGTGAGTATGGACTGGGGGAGAGAGGTTATAAATTAATTGAATGGGCAAGAATACACAGCATGGTTGAAGGAAACACCTGGTTTAAACAACATCCTTGAAGACTGGCAACATGGGGCAGCCCAGACAAAAAGACTTTTAACTAGATAGACTACATATTAATCAACAAACGATTCCGCAATGCATTACTGACAACAAAAACCATGCCAGGAGCTGATTGCAATAGTGACCATGATCCACTCTGTGGAAAAGTTAGAATAAAGCTAAAGAAAGCAGACAGAAAAGTGAGACACATCAAACTGAATACAGAACTTCTTAAAAAAGACCAAGCACTGCGAGAACAATACAAAGTTATTATAACAAATAGATACAATGCAATAGCAAAGATAAATAGTATAGATGAACAATGGGAAATGTTAAGAGATTCTAATCACCAAACTATTAAGGAGATAATACCACCAGAAAAAGAAGCCTCTAAAAATAAATGGATGACAGACGACATCTTAGGACTGATGGACAAGAGGAGGAGGAGTAAAAATAAATAGGAAAAATATAACAAGATAAATAAAGAAATAAGACGCAAATGCAGAGAAGCAAAAGAAGTGTCGTTAAATGAACAGTGCAGACAGATAGAGGACTCTCATAATAAAGACAGCAAAAACATGCAGAAAGGAATTAATGAACTCACAGGCAGGAAAACAAAATATACTACAGGATGCCTGAAATCGAAAGAAGGTAAAATGTTAATGGGAAAAGAAGACATTGTGGACAGGTGGACAGAGTATATCGGTGAGCTATATGGAGGAGATTACAATAGACTTCATAATGAAAAAATGCTGCACAGGTAACACAGGTATTGGCTGGGTACATGGTGACCCAGCTAGAAGATCTTGATTTTGCTGATGACATATCTCATATCAGTAATAATGTGAATTCCATGTAAGAAAAAAACAGCCTGTCTTCACTGGCTAGCAAAATAGGACTTGAAATTAACAAGGACAAAACAAAAATAATGAAAATTCCTCTCACTCAAAATGGAAAAATGCACTTAGAAGGGACAAATATTGAAGAAGTCAATCAAGTTGCATACCTTGGCAGCTACATAGACCAGGATGGTGACACTAGAAAGTAATTTAGAATCAGAATTGCAAAAGCAGCATCAATCTTCAAGAATCTTGAGAACATATGGAATTCAAAAGTTATAAGCACAAAAACCAAGTTAAGACTATTCAATTCAAATGTAATATCCACCCTCATTTATGCATGCGAAAGCTGGAAAACAACTAAAGAAATAGAAAAGAAATCAGACTCTTTTGAAAACAAATGCCTAAGGAAAATACTTGGCATCATGTGGAATGAATTTAGGAACAATGCAGAGATAAGACAGATGACTAAACAACAACCAGTCTCATGGGTGATCAGGAAAAGGAGATGGACATATGTTGGTCACTTGATGAGAAGAAATGATCAGAGAATCCCAAAACAAACTATCAAGTGGAACACAACAGGCCGAAGAAAAATAGGCAGACCGCGTGAATCTCTGAAGAGGACACTATTAAGA
The DNA here is from genome assembly GCA_009760885.1 of Achatina immaculata. NCBI lineage: Eukaryota > Metazoa > Mollusca > Gastropoda > Stylommatophora > Achatinidae > Lissachatina > Lissachatina immaculata. The sequence continues at coordinate 6,305,794 of CM019706.1, read as the reverse complement.
GAGGCCAAATTAACAGGCATAAAATCCTTTGATGAGATTGAAAGACTCGCCGAAGACAGGAAAAATTGGCGAATTACTTTGCGAGCCCTATGTGACGTTTAACGGCACGGGAAGAATATAAGATATAAGATAAGATATGGAGGAGAAAGACCAGAATTAAAACCAGATATTGAAAACTGTGATGGACCACCAATACTTGAAGATGAAATCATAGATGACATCAAACACATGAAGAAAGGAAAAGCGACTGGGCCTGATAATATAACAATAGAAGAAATAGAGGCACTAGAGGAGACAGGAATAAAAATAATAACCAAGTTACTGAATGACATTTACAACAGTGGTTATATTCCCTGTGACCTGGTTAAATCCACGTTTATAGCACTACCAAAGAAACCAGGTGCAAAGGAATGTGACGACCACCGGACTATCAGCCTCTCATGTCACATAACGAAGCTACTTCTGAGAATCATTATGAAAAGAACAAGGAAAAAGATAAAAATGGAAACAGCAGATGAACAGTTTGGATTTGTTGAAGGAAAGGGAACACACAATGCCATTTTTATGCTTTACGAACACTAACAGAAAGAGCTTTAGAAGTACAGAAAGATCTCTACTTATGCTTCATTGATTACACCAAGGCATTTGACAAGGTGAAACATAATGAAATTATTAAAATGCTTGAAGACATCAATATAGACGGGAAAGACCTGAGGATTGTAAAACATCTATACTGGCAGCAAGAAGCAGCAGTTCGAGTTGAAAAATAGAATTGGAAGATATCAACCTATAAAACAAGGGGTGCGACAAGGATGTGTGCTATCTCCAGACCTTTTTTCTCTGTATAGCGAGAATATTATAAGAGCAATCATCACAGAACCAGACATACAAATTGAAGGATATAATATAAACAACCTTCGGTATGATGACGACACAGTACTGATAGCTGAGAACCAACAAGACCTGCAAAATCTCTTGGATAAAGTCGCCAAAGAAAGTGAACAGAAAGGCCTTATTTTGAACATCAAAAAGACAGAGACTATGGTTATATCTAAGAAACAGAATCCACCAGCATGCAGTATTAAAATAAACGGAACTATTCTAAAGCAGGTGGAGAAATTCAACTACCTTGGAGCAGTAATAACTTCAGATGGGAAATACCGAACGAGTCCTAAAATGCTATATTGAACCTATCTTGTTATATGGAAGTGAATCATGGACAATAGGCAAGTCTGCGCAACAATCATTTGAAGCAGCATAAATGTGGTTTATATGAAGAATGTTGCGAATCCCCTGGACAGCAAAAATAACTAATGAAGAATGTAGGAGAAGAGCTGGAGAGATAAAAAAAAAAAACCTTGTCAAAAAGATAAGAGAGAGACAATGTACTTTCATAGGACATGGAATGAGAAAAGGGGGCATTGAAAATATTATAACAACAGGAAAAATAGAAGGAAGAAGATCAAGAGGAAGACCAAGAGAAGTGATACTGGACAGTCTGATGAGATGGTGTGAGAGGAGATCACCAACTGAACTGATGGCCTGCATGAAGGATCGGGTACTCTGGAGAAACATAATAGCCAACGCCAGTCGGCACGGCACCTGATGATGATGATGATACTGAAAATATAAAGAGGAATGTTAGAGAAGATGTAGACAAAGAATATTACGATGTCATAACAGTTGGAGGTTATGAAATACCAGAGATTAGATATTCTGATGACACAGTATTACTCTCCACAATACAAAAATAATGAAAAAACTAATTATGTCAGTCCGTAAGAACAATCGAAGAGCAAACCTCTATCTTAATGCAAAGAAAACTAAATTGATGACAACTGACAAAATAAACAAAGCAGCTGAAATATGTATCAATAAGAAAAAACTGGAAGAAGTGGAGAGTTGTGAATATCTTGGATCACTACTAACTAATATTGGAGATACAATGAGGGAAATTAAAAGGAGGACATCTATCACTCTTCAGAAAGTAAAACAAATAAAGAATCTGTGGATAGGAGCAGACAGAACCACAAAAATAAGATTTTTAAGGGCATGCATCTTTCCCATCGCAATATATGCCTGTGAGACCTGGACACTTTACAAAACAGTTGAGAAACACATAAATGCCTTTGAATGTAAATGCTACAGATGAGTTCTCCAAATATCGTGGACACAAAAAAGAACAAATATATATATATATATATATATATATATATATATATATATATATATTCATTCATTCATTCATTTGCATGTCCCTTGCGGAACTTTGCCTCCAAAACAGCACTCCTGTAGGCCTTTCGGTTGTGAGCAAAATGGCCTGCTGTTGTTGCATCCATTTCCAAATCGTCAACGATGTCTTGCAGCCATCTTCGTCTCGGTCTTCCTCTTTTTCTTTTTCCCATTATGTATCCTTCGAATACGGTCTTCTCTAAATTATCATGACGTTTAATGTGTCCAAAATATTTCAGTTTTCTCTCTTTAATCATCTTCATTAGCCAGCCTTCTTCAATATTAAGCTCTTGTGGTATAGATATATTTGTTCTTTTTTGTGTCCACGATATTTGGATATTACAAGAGCTTAATATTGAAGAAGGCTGGCTAGTAAAGAGGATTAAAGAGAGAAAACTTAAATATTTTGGACACATTAAACGTCATGATAATTTAGAGAAGACCTATTGGAAGGGTGCATAATGGGGAAAAGAAAAAGAGGAAGACCGAAACGAAGATGGCTGCAAGACATCGTTGATGATCTGCAAATGGTTGCAGCAGCGGAAGGCCATCTTGCTCACAATCGAAAGGCCTACAGGAGTGCTGTTTGGGAGGCAAAGTTCCGCAAGGGACATGCAAATGAATGAATGAATGAGGTGTAACTAGTGATAAAATCGTCTTCCCTTTGTTTGTGACTTCAGAGAAAATCGTCTTAAGGTAGTGCGGGCCAGTACATAACATATGGTTGTTGTAACGCATAGACTATATACAAATGTTCCTTGTCTTGCAGTGATTTCTCCAGTTTAAATGACAAGTTTAATTTTATAATTCAACTACGCCATGTTTGTAGGTTATGTATCATATTTTGCCATGCTGGCTGTCCTACAGTGCGCGCTGTTTTGCTTCAGTAATTATTCACAATTATAGAAAAGACCTGTTGTGCTTCAGTAATTATACACAATTATAGAAAAGATCTGTTTTGCTTCAGTAATTATACACAATTATAGAAAAGATCTGTTTTGCTTCAGTAATTATACACAATTATAGAAAAAATCTGTTTTGCTTCAGTAATTATACACAATTATAGAAAAGACTTGTTTTGCTTCAGTAATTATACACAATTATAGAAAAGACCTGTTGTGCTTCAGTAATTATACACAATTATAGAAAAGACTTGTTTTGCTTCAGTAATTATACACAATTATAGAAAAGACCTGTTTTGCTTCAGTAATTATACACAATTATAGAAAAGACCTGTTTTGCTTCAGTAATTATACACAATTATAGAAAAGACTTGTTTTGTTGGGACTTGACAAACAAGTCAGGGGAGACGACTCATCATGAAAGAGACCATGGACTGAAGAAAATCTCTATTAACTTTACACAAGATCTAAACTAAGGACCCTTCGTCTATAGTCGGATACCCAACAACTGAATTACTCTTTTTTTCTGACGTTTCCTCCTCTACATCCATCCTTCTTCACATCCGGAGAACAACGTTTATTTTTTCTTTTATTTAAACAATCAAACAATAAACATTATGTTTAAGAAAAAAACAAAACGTTTTTTATCAACTTTTTTAAAAAATTCATGGTCTACACAGTATCGTTCTTTTGGTCATCACAGCTTGGGACCGCCATACATTATTGAGATAATGAAAAGTGAAACAAATTCTTCTGCTAAAACTACATTCCAGAAACTCAAGTTCTGAAGATCACTGTGTTGAATTTCAATGACAGATGCCTACACGCCAATGGAAAGGTACATAGTTCGTCTCTGACTGTACGAAAATATGTCATCTGTGACATCAGAGGTTGTCATCAACAGTCTGTCACGCCTGTGTTCCATCAAATGCCAGCTCTGTCTTAGACTGTGCCACGAAAGCGTCACGAGATAGAACTCGACAAAGTCCTGGTTAAGATGGAGCTTACTGGTCGGCCTGGCTTTGTAGACTGACAGGAGGTGAAACACGTTCTGGAAACAGCTATCTGAGAAAGCAATTATCTGAGGAAACAGTTATCTGAAGAAACAGTTATCTGAGGAAGCAGTTATCTGAGGAAACAGTTATCTGAGAAAACAGTTATCTGAGGAAACAGTTATCTGAGGAAGCAGTTATCTGAGGAAACAGTTATCTGAGGAAGCAGTTGTCTGAGGAAACAGTTATCTGAGGAAATAGTTATTTGAAGAAACAGTTATCTGAGGAAGTAGTTATTTGAAGAAACAGTTATCTGAGGAAGTAGTTATTTGAAGAAACAGTTATCCGAGGAAGTAGTTATTTGAAGAAACAGTTATCTGAGGAAGTAGTGATTTGAAGAAACATTTATCTGAGGAAGTAGTTATTTGAAGAAACAGTTATCTGAAGAAGTAGTTATTTGAAGAAACAGTTATCTGAGGAAGTAGTTATTTGAAGAAACATGTATCTGAGGAAATAGTTATTTGAAGAAACAGGTATCTGAGAAAGTAGTTATTTGAATAAACAGGTATTTGAAGAAACAGTTATCTGAGGAAGTAGTTATTTGAAGAAACAGTTATCTGAGGAAGTAGTTATTTGAAGAAACAGGTATCTGAGGAAATAGTTATTTGAAGAAACAAGTATCTGAGGAAGTAGTTATTTGAATAAACAGGTATCTGAGGAAGTAGTTATTTGAAGAAACAGTTATCTGCGGAGCAGTTGTTTGAGCAAACAATTATCTGAGGAAACAGTTATCTGAAGAAACAGTTATCTGAGGAAGCAGTTATTTGAGCAAACACTTACCTGATGAAACAGTTATCTGAGGAAGCAGTTGTTTGAGCAAACAATTACCTGATGAAACAATTATCTGAGGAAACAGTTATTTGAGGAAACAGTTATTTTAGCAAACAGTAATCTGACGAAACAGATATATGAGGAAACAATTATCTAAATAAACAATTATCCGAGGAAACAGTTATTTACGGAAACAGTTATCTAAGGAAACAGTTATCCGAGGAAAGAGTTATTTACGGAAGCAGTTATCTGAGGAAACAGTTATCTAAGGTAAGATTTATTTGAGTATACAGTTTTCTGAGGACAGTTATCTGAAGAAACAGTTATCTGATTAAAACATTTATCTAATTAAAACATTTATCTGAGTAAAATATTTATCTGCGTAAAACATTTATCAGAGAAAACATTTATCTGAGGAAACAGTTATCTAAGGAAACGTTTAAGAGATGAAACATTTTCATGAGTAAAGCATTTACCTGAAGAAACAGTTGTCTGAGGAAACAAGTACCTACGGAAATATTTACCTGAGGAAACAGTTATCTAAGGAAACATTTTTCTGAGGAAATAATTATTCGAGGAAATAGTTATCTGAGGAAACAGTTATCTGAACAAACAATTATCTGAAGAAAATTACCCAGTATACATTTATCCAAAGAAACAATTATCTGAGGAAGCAATTGTCTCAGGAAGCAGTTATCTTAGGAGGCATGTATCTGAGGAAACATTTATCTGAGTAAACAGTTATCTGAGGAAACAGTAATTTGAGGAAACTCTTATCTGAGGAAATTGTTTTCTCAGGAAACACTTACTTGGGAAACTGTTATGTGAGGAAACAGTTATCTAACAAAAGAATGTTCTGAGGAAACAATAATCTGCGGAAACGTTTATCAGAGGAAACACTTATCAGAGAAAATATATGAGAAAACAGTTATCTGAGGAAACTGTTATCTGAGAAAACTCTTATCAAGGAAAATGGTATCTGAGGATACAATTATCCGAATAAACTATTATCTGAGGAAATATTTATCTAAGTAAACTGTTCTCTAATGAAAAAATTATCTGTGGAAACGTTTAACTGATGAAAATATTATCTAAGGAAACTGTTATCTGAGGAAATATTGATCCGATAAATTAATTATCTGAGGATACAGTTATCTGAAGGAAGAATTTTCCGAGGAAACTATTTTATGAGGAAAACATTATTTTAGGAGACATTTATCTGAGTAAACAGTTATCTGAGCAAATAGTAATTTGAAGAAACAATTATCTAAGGAAAATCTGAGGAAACATTTATCTGAGGAAAGAATTATCTGAGGAAACTATTATCTGAGGAAAGATCTATTTGATGAAACAATTATATGAGGACAGAATTATTCTATTAAACAAATATCTGAGAAAACAGTTAACTGAGGAAACAATTATCCGAGGAAAAATTTTTCTTAGTAAACTGTTGTCTGAGGAAACTGTTATCTGACGAAAGAATTATTCTATTAAGCAGTTATATGTGTGTACAATTATCCTAGGAAATAATTATCTGAGGAAACGTTTATCTTAGTAAAAAAATCTGAATAAACTGTTATCTGAGGAAACAGTTATATGAATAAAATGTTATCTAAGGAAACACGTATCTGAGGAAACAGTTATCCGAGGAATCAATTATCTGAGGAAACAGTTATGATATATCAATTGATAGTATCAAAATATCGGCACTATATATAGCTCAATAAACTGTTAGTTTATAAAGTAGAATATCTTCAGAGAATTTTTTTTAATTCAGCGATCGAAAAGTTAAATTGCTACAGTCTGTAGCCAGTAGGTATTCACACTACTCTTTTTTCTGCTATATTCATGGACAGGCTGAATAAGATTATTATAGCAAGAAATAGGTTACCCTCGAGACGGGCCTGGTACGAGTTTCTGGATAAACAAGATATCGGGGCAGATTGGAGTTGTTTTATAATCTAAATCAATGGCAAGTCAACGGCATACACTTCTGGCACACACACATTGATGAGCAATGTAAGTGCATAGCTGTAAAGATCTTTATATATACACATACATCTGTCTGCTTGTCTGTCTGTCTCTATGTCGATTTGACATGTCGGTCTGTTTTGATCGATCCATATCATTGATCCATCCATCCATCCATCCATCCATCCATGTAACAATATTTTCTGACGATAAAAGAGATGCAACTCATTTAAATCTTAGAATAGCAGCTCAAGACTTCCTCCCACATGATTTGTGTTCCAGTCATGGTTTCTAGAAGCTCCTTTGCCGTGAGAATGCTGGCTGGTAATGATTAAAGTTTAAACAATTAAGTCTTGGTTTTCCTAGCTTATAAACATGTGTGTCTGTGTGGTCATATAACTGTAGAATCAGCTTTCTTTAGTCTCAGTGTAGGATGATAATGTAGGACGAGTGTGGTGACATCCTATAATTTATTTTGGTCCCTGTAGCGGATATCACCACTCGAGATGTAGGCCGTCTGGGTCTTTGTTATCCATGTCGTATCCTTTAGGCTGAAATATAACGTGTTGTACTTCATGATTCATCAGAACCTATAATCATCACATGCGCGTTATTTAACATGTAACTGATCAGTATTGGATGGCTTCAGTTGACTGATTCAGTGTTATTCGTGGTCTAAATCCTGGGTTGACAGATCTGCATGTGTGTAGCATTCATAATGTTGTGTTACCGACTCTTCTGTCTGCATGTATGTAGCATTTATAACGTTGTGTTACCGACTCTTCTGTCTGCATGTGTGTAGCATTTATAATGTTGTGTTACCGACACTTCCATCTGCCATTCAGAATTAACAATACAGTTCGATCATAAATCATCATCTAGCCATGGAGTAATTTAATGTTCAAACCCTCAATGGTTCACAGACTCCAGCATCATTGCCTTCAGGACATCCACATATATGCTCCGTCGCATGCCATCTAAGTGTATGTTTGCTAATAGTTCCTATCAGGTGCTTGTTCTTTATGATGTGTTTTCTGTCACACAGTTCAGATTTACTACCGGATTCCTTAGTGTAATAGTCCCGTACAATAGTGAAACATCTGGCATCATGTCTCTGTTATGTCGGTACCGTGTTATTGCCATATAAGCAAACATTATTTTAAGCTATATCCAGTCTTCTGATCTATAAATACAAGGTCTGACAATTAAATAACGAGACTAATTCCATTAAAAAATAAAATAAACAATAGCTGAAGCTGAATAGCCTGTATTTTGTTCAAAGTAAGCCCCTTGTGCATTGATACATCGAATGGCATGATCTAACTAACACTGGAACGACCTCTGCAGTTCTTCTGTTTGTATGGCCCTTAAACTCGAAGTTACGGCCCTTTGGATGTCATCAGTATCTTCAGAGAAGCGTCCTTTCAATGGTAGCTTTCTTCTTCTTCTTCTTCGTTCGCATTGTCTGTCTATATCTGCAGTCCTGTCTCTTGGACAAATTTCACTGTTTTTTGTAATTCATGTATGGAACCGTAGAGCTTATCTTATTTAGTGGTTTCACTGGGCCAGTAATTATTTCTCAGTGTCTCATAGTTGGTGCAGTTTTGGAGGATATGTTCTACAGTTTGGGGCACCTGGGCACATGTACATAGATTAGTAGTACCAACCTTAAAATTTGTATACATACGACTTCGGAGTCAATGGTAGCTTTAATTCTGGTAAGTGAAAATAATCGCAGGGAGACAAATCTGGGGAATGGGGAGGATGGTTGAGAATACACACGTGTTTTGGGGCCAACAATTCCTGTACAACTACCGCCTAGTGAGCCAGTGCATTATCATGAAGAAGGAAAAAACTGCCAGGTGTTGAATACTCGGGTTGGACTCGGAGAATCCTTTTCAATAGGTGTTTCAAAATACTTAAATAAACTTTGGCAGTGACAGTTTGTCCCTTTGGAATACATTCTTTGTAAATAACTATTTTGGTGTCATAGAAGCACACCAACATTGTCTCCACTTTCTACTTTCGAAGACGAAATTTTGTGCCTTTTGGATGGTAACTTCCACTGAGCACTTTGGCGTTTAGTCTTGGGATCATTGCGGAAAATCCATGTTTCATCCCTTGCAACAATAATCTTTAAGAAATGTTTATTTCTGGGACACGTTTTGATGATGTCTTTTGCGTACTCAACACACTAATGTTTTTGGTCATCAGATAACGCATGTGGTTGAAACTAGCAAGAACATTTTTCTTGCCCAAGTCTTATACTAGCATTTTACGAATGGTCACTCGATTAACACCAAATTCATCTGGCAAGGTCAAACAACGATTTTGTTGTATCCGTTCTCTGATTTCAGCAATAAGTTCATCATTCATTCATTCATTCATTTGCATGTCCCTTGCGGAACTTTGCTTACCAAACAGCACACCTGTAGGCCTCTCGGTTGTGAGCAAGATGGCCTGCTGCTATTGCATCCAGTTCCAGATCGTCAGCGATGTCTTGCAGCCATCTTCGTTTTGGTCTTCCTCTGTTTCTTTTTCCCTTGATGTATCCTTCCAATACGGTCTTCTCTAAATTATCATGACGTTTAATGTGTCCAAAATATTTAAGTTTTCTCTCTTTAATCCTCTTTATTAGCCAGCCTTCTTCAATATTAAGCTCTTGTAGTATAGATATATTTGTTCTTTTTTGTGTCCATGATATTTGGAGAACTCTTGTGTAGCATTTACATTCAAAGGCATTTATGTGTTTCTCAGCTGTTTTGTTAAGTGTCCAGGTTTCATGGGCATATGTTGCGATGGGAAAGATGCATGCCCTTAAAAATCTTATTTTTGTGGTTCTGTCTGCTCCTCTCCACAGATTCTTTAGGTGTTTTACTTTCTGAAGAGCGATAGATGTCCTCCTTTTAATTTCCCTCATTGTATCTCCATTATTAGTTAGTAGTGATCCAAGATATTCAAAACTCTCCACTTCTTCCAGTTTTTCATTACGAACAGAAATTGGGCGTCCATGTCTATTTGCATTTGTAATCGTTTCAACACCACTTTTGAATCGTGAATACCACCTGAATATCTGGGCACGAGATAGACAATTATCGCCATAGACTTGTTGCAATAATTATACTGTCTCAATGGCACTTTTTCCGAGATTTAAACAGAATGTAATGTTTGCGTTTTGCTCCATGCTGATTACGTGACAATGCACCTCTGACTAGGTAAACATATGGCGGCTTGTATGCCGTCTGCTTATTAGGAGGCGATGAAAGTTGCCAGAACACAGAAATAAAGTTTTATAAAATTGGAAAAAAGTAGGAGCAGCTTTATTACTTAACGATTACAAAGTTGTGACGTTTCGGCGTGAGCCTTAATCATACAAAAACATACATGACGAAGAAATAGGGAGAGGAGATAAAGTATAGATTTACATGAATACTATTAAAAAAAAAAAAAAAATTTTTTTAAAGGAGTACTTAGCTGTAAATTGCAAAGTGTGGCTTGTCTGGCGGTGTGTGTCAGGAATGGATCTGGTAGGACGTGGAAATTGTTTAAATAGAGACCTGTGACATGTGGTCGGTGGGTTGTAACTGGGGGTGGTGGATGGGGAACCGGGGAGGGGAGAGAGAGTGACGCACTACTGGCCTAGCTAGGAGAATTTGAAACAGGTGATTGGGGAAGAGGTGTTGCAGAGAAGAGGGGTTGCAGAGAAAATAGCGGGGTTGCAGAGTGATGCTGTGAGGAAGTTTGAAAAGTAAGAAGGGGTGGATTTAGTGGAGAGGTACTATAATGATTGAAGAAGATGATGTTACGTGTAACTAAACAGCGAGTTTAACCCATGTGGTTCCAGCGTCCCATAATTTTGAATGCAGCGGTTCTCAAGTGCCAGGCGGCTTGTATCATCTGCGTGACATTGTTTAATGGCTGTTACCAGAAAATCAGATTTGCCTCTGTTGTTGGGGCCATTGAAATGATTTGGGACTGGTTTCGAAGCATGCTGGGTGATGTCGTACAGATGTTTTTGCATGCGGTCCCCTAATCTGAGGCCAGTCTCACCGATATATGTTATCCTGCATCTTTTGCACACGATGACATATATCACATTTCGGGACTCGCATGTGAATCCCTCATGAAGAGTGAGGATAGTTTTGGGAAAGGTGATTGTTTTCGTTTCCCAAACTACAGGGCAGGTAACGCAGCGGGGGCGGTTACATTTTCTGGTGCCAACATACGTAAGGCTCTGCTTCAAGTGGCTGTGGACGAGGATGTCCTTAAGGTTTGGCTCACGTTTGTATGCCAATAGGGGTGCTTCAGAGAAAATGTTACGAGTGTCGGAGTCGAGTTGGATTATCGGCAGATGACGATAAACGATTTTCTTAACCATCTGACCGTGTGGGTGGAAAAGCAGTACCAACTTAACTCTGTCAGATGGAGTAACAGGCTTTTTCCTGAATACTTCTTTGCGGCTCACTAGTTGGATACGGTTGAAGGCTTTACGAAGGACCTTTTCTGGGTAGATAAATGATTATGATGATGATGAATGATGATGATGATGATAAATGATGATGATGATGATAAATGATGATGATGATGATAAATGATGATGATGAATGATGGTGATGATGATAAATGATGATGATGGTGATGATGATGATAAATGATGATGATGCTGTTAAATGATGATGATGGTGATGGTGATGAATGATGATGATGGTAAATGATGATGTTGATAAATGATGATGATAAATGATGATGCTGTTAAATGATGATGATGATGAATGATGATGATGATGATAAATGATGATGATGATGATGATGATGATGATGATGATGATGATGATGATGATGATGATGATGATGATGATGATGATGATGATGATGATGATGATGACAATGGTAGTGATGATGAGATGATGTTAATGACACTTAAAGCTACACAAAAAAGGTACTGTTGACATGTTCAGCGTTTCTGATGTTGCAACTCAAAAATGTAGGAAAACAAAAAAAAACTGAGTAAAGTTGGACAATATGAACGCTAAGCCGGCGATGATCTGGCAAAGAAACATATATTTTATCATTTATACAACAGTTTTATTCTTTTTTTAAAAAAGGACATACGCAATTATTTCCATTTTGTTTACAATTTTAAAATAATAGGCAGAAAAAAATATAAGAGTAATGTGTTTCAAAGATTGCGACAAGAAGAAGAAGAAAACCACGACAAGAGAAAAGCTTTAGACTTCTGCTATAATATCTGCCATGATATCTGCTATGAAATCTGCCATGACATCTGCTATGATATCTGCCATGATATCTGCTATGATATCTGCCATGATATCTGCTATGATATATGCCATGATATCTGCTATGATATCTGCCATGATATTTGCTATGATATCTGCTATGATATCTGCCATGATAGCTGTTATGATATATGCTATAATATATGGTATGATATCTGCCATGATATCTGCTATGATATCTGTGATGATATATTGTGTAGATAAAAATGCCTTCATAGAATGTGCGGTTAGATGGAAGACATAAGTTGGGTAGGCAGAGAAGTTTCCATAAAAGAAATAACTGTTATCAATGAAGAGAAAAGTTATTACACAAAAAGTAGAGTGTTAGTTCAGGTGCTAACAAGAGAATGAGAGTGAGTCAGGGGAGAACAAGAAGGTGAACTTCATCAAAGTGGAGTGAACATTTTTGATTCTTTTAGATCGTGAAACAAAAAGATGGCGACGAAGAGGAATAAGAAAAAAATATTTCACTTAGAAGTTACAAGCCGTTATGAGACTTGTACTATTTCTTGAGAAATATCTGGCTTGAAAATTGATGTTGGTGTTAGAAAAGCATGCATTGCATTTTGTGAGAAACATTTAAAGTTCTCAGTACAAGATACTTTTAGCATTGTCTAAATCATTTGAAACACATTATTACCTACAATATTACGTCAACATCTGGGAAGAGATATAGCTTGTAGTAGTAAATATTTAACCATTTATGTCATGTACAAATCAGGAATTAGACAGGTGTTATAACAATAACACAGTTTTAAAATTTCAACTTAGAAGTCATTTAGATTTTATACGACCTCTCACAGAGGTATCTGAGGTTAAACGAAGATTAAAATCTTAATACTTTTGAACTGTACTCTTTACAAAGTATTATTCTAAGAGTTAACATTTTTCTTTACATTTTAGTGGATGTTGAATGCTGAAATATGTGACTTATTTATGTGTGACAGTCCAGCAGTAACATGTGACATATATACCAATCTAATCTCCACAGACAGGTAGAGAAGGCCGTGGATACTTACACGCTGTATCCGGTAAGCAATGAGACTTACACAATAAAATTCGATTTCTTCAAGATGTACTTACATAAAATTCCTCGAAATAACATCCTTGAGCATCATTACACAGTTGCCAGTGGTTCTGCCACGCGTCGTAGCTTGCCTGGAAGTCTAGAACAGGGATCTCCTTCAAAACGCTCGTCATAGCAGCTTGCACGTCATTAACAGTCCCAAAATGGTGGCCTTTAAAACTTGATTTGAGCCGGGGAAACACAAAGAATTCAGCTGAGGCCAAGTCCGGGCTGTAGGGAGGTTGGCACCGCGTTGCCACGGTTTGTTTCGCCAGAAACGCAATCAATAGTAGCGACGCATGGCTCGGCGCATTTTCGTGCAGAAGAACCCAGGAGTTGGCGATCTTCGGCCGGATGCACGCGACTTTGTCCTTCAGCCATTTAAGCACTTTCACGCACGAAGAGTGATTGATAAGTTATCGGAATAACGTACACATACTTGAAACGCACAGTTCATATTATGTACATTTACAGATGAATACAATGGAAGATTAAACACCAAGTTTCAAGAAATTAACTGCAACCAATTTGTTTATAGCCTAATGAAGTGATAAGGAGAGGCAGTAATTGAGAAAATAGATAACATTTCTCATCGACCAGTCATTTGCAACCTCTGCATCAAGGGCGTGCCATCGAAGGAGATCCATGAGGATATGGTATGTACTCTAGAGTAGAGTGCCCCTTCTTACAGCACAGTAAGGAAATGGACAGCTCATTTCAAACATGGAAAGGAGAGACTGGAAGATGATTCCCGTAAGGAACACTAAGAACGATAACCACCGATGAAACCACAGGCAGAATCCATGACATGATAATGGCGGATCGATGACTAACTGAGAGGTACATTGCTGCTGAGTTTGGTATCTCGTCAGGAACGTGTTCATACCATTATTCACAATGATCTTCAAATGACAAAGGTCTCTGCTCGATGGGTCCAGAAACTTCTTGGAGCTGATCACAAACAACAGCATCTCAACATGTCAAGAATTGATCTTGACCATTTATCTGCAGGTCCTGAAAGGTTTCTTCAGCAATTTGTGACTATCATGAGATTTGGGTTCATCATTTTCAACAAGAACCCAAAGAACAGTCAAATTAGTTGAAACATCAATGATCCCCACCTCCAAAGAAAGCAAGGGTGTATCTGTCTGCAGGTAAAGTGATGGCTTCCATCTTTTGGGATTCAGAAGGGGTGCTATTGGTAGACTATCTTCAACATGGCAGAACGTTCACCGGGATCTATTACGCTAATCTTGTGAAGCAGTTGTTACTTTACATGTTTGACCAGGTGTTAATTTAAAATTCTGATCAGATGATAGTTTAACAAGTTTGATCAGTTCTTACTTTCACACATTTGACCAGTTGTTACTTTCACACATTTGACCAGTTGTTAATTTTAAAAAATGACCAGTTGTTACTTTCATAGGTTTGACCAGTTGTTACTTTCACGGGTATGACCAGTTGTTACTTTCAGAGATTTGAACAGTTGTTACTTTCACAAGTTTGATCAGTTGTTACTTTCAAAAGTTTGAACAGTTGTTACTTTCACAAGTTTGACCAGTTGTTACTTTCACAAGTATGACCAGTTGTTACTTTCACAAGTTTGATCAGTTGTTACTTTCGCACGTTTGAAAAGTCATTTATAAGTTTGCTACAGATCTAATTAATTAAACACCCCACCTCTCCAAGCCATCAAATAGTTTGTATGACATATCTGATATAATTCCTCCGTTTTTATTTCTTCTGTCGTTATTCTGCACATATCATCTCATACTAGTTCGCCATACGATGATATTAGCCATTGGGTCTTATGTTCAAAAGAGAAAAAATGCTTGCCTTAGTGAGATATAGGGAAATAGAGAGACTTATCATGCAGTGGGGACCGGCTAGAGTAGTGGTTAAAGCACTCGTCTAGCAACAGAATGGTGGAGGGTTCGAATCCCCAGCTGATCGGGATTTATTTTCCGACCAATACGGCCGCGAGGTCGACCCAGCCTCGTAAAATGGGTAGCAGAGAAAATCTGGGAAGGAAAGGCAACGAGGAAAGAAACTGGCCACCCTACCTCTGATGGGCCAGCATAATGAGGTCTCTAACTATTCATCCCCTACGGCATTTGCTATGGGGATACCCTTACCTTTATCATGCAGTAATCAACGATGGACATATGTTGGTCACGTGATGAGAAAAAAACAGTAAGAGAATCCTAAAACAAGCTATCAAGTGGAACACAACAGGCCGAAGAAAAAGAGGCAGACCGCGAGAAACTCTAAAGAGAGGCCAAATTAATAGGCATGAAATCCATTGATGAGGTTGAAAGACTCGTCGAAAACAGGAAAAATTGGCGAACTACCTTGCGAGCCCTATGTGACATTGAACGCACGGGAAGGATATAAGAGATAAGAATCAAAGGTATCAATAATTTAGAGATTTCGTGGATGATGTATGTTCTGTATAGGTTTGTAACTTTCCTTTGAAGAAAAATGAACTGAAGGGTATGATGGTTTATTTATCCATAATATTGTATATCTATATTTGTATGTCTGAGTATCGTTTTCTAGAAAGATTAATGTATCTCTCCGAATCTGATGCCTCACTCGCAGGTGTTATGTAATGTGTGTATGTTGAGACATCATCATCTTGTGAAGATCTCCTTGGTTGTTTCACCAGGAGTTGGAGTCCACATGTTCTTGGAATTGAGTAACCTTCAGCGTTGTCTGGTAAGTTAGAGCTAACATCTCTGATCTCTTCATTGTGAGTATAGGTTGTATCGTGTCCATGTGGAGATACATCCATGTTTCTTGAATTGTCTTTACCACTACATCCTATAATGAGTGTAGAAGATAAAAATACTGAATGTGAAGACAGAAAATATTAGGTTTAGATTTTACTTTATTCATATTTCCACTCTAATGATACTTTCATGTCAAAATTTGTAAACTTAATGTTTCTATACTTGATATACTGTATAATATATATTTATATCTCACACCAACAAGTGTAGAAACATTGTTGTGACTGAGAAATTCAATAACATTTCAAACACACACACACACACACACACATATATATATATATATATATATATATATACATTGCTTTTTAGTGTTACGACGAATTATAATTATACAAATCCAATATTTTTAGATTATACATACAATATAACAATGCTGGATTTGTATAATTGATCACAACGCTAACAAGCAATTCATAATACAATCCTACAAATAAAAATATTTCTCTATTTCCTATTTTGTTTGTTTCTGCGTTTTATTTCTCTTCTAATTTGTTCTTCAATAATTTCATTCTCTTTTGTTTTTACGTCCGTCATTGGTTGTTTTCTGATCTGCTACACACTTTAAAGTTTATTTCCTTCCACTTTATTCTTCTCTTTCTCTCACACAATCATCAAACTGAGGCCAGAACAAACATTTAATGAAGTTCTTACTTCTGTAGCAGTATATAAGAAATCCAACCAATCCAGTGAAACCAACCAGTCCAGAAATCGCAGCTACGAGCCAAAGACCAAGAAGTCTGTCCACTTCATCAGAACCTACAAGTAAATGTAACGCCAATAAAAGTAAAAAAGCATATACTGTCCAAAGATAAAGAAGCGCATAGCTTATATAAGCGTAATTATTTATATGTTATGATAACATACTTTTTTTTCCCGGGTATCTCAAACCAAAAAAAAATATATTGTCACCAAGATATCAGGTCCATGATTTAGCGTGAATTTTGCTATTCTCGTGTATAGTCAGAACGCAGTAGCTGCCCTTGCTAATCACGCATTTTGTTACCATAACTTACGTTGCGTTTATGGAACAGTCGTGATTTTTGTGGTGAACACAACTCACTTATCACGCAAAAGAAACCCTATAAAAGGATGAGGTTACACAAATACATTCAGCTAATTTTCTAGCAGACAATTATGGCTCGTCTATCGCAAAAATTACGAAACATTGCTATTAGTCACCTGCAAGCAGGCGAAAGTCAGAGTCAGGTTGCCAGGCATTTAATTATGCAGCAGAGTACCATCAGTCGACCTTGGCACCATTTCCTCACCATTGGCTCAGCTGAAAACCGGCGCCGAAGTGGACGATTCAGAGTGACAACGGCAGATGATGGTCGCTTTATTCTGGTTCATCACCTCAGAAACAAGTTTACAACAGCTTCCTCAAGTGCCCAGTCTTTAATTGTAGGAAGTCGTGTGTCTGATCAAACTGTCCGGAACAGACCGCATGAAGCTGGACTGGTGGCACAACGACCTCACCGAGGTCCTGGCTTAACGAGACGCCGTCGGGAAATCGACTTGTTTGGGTCAATCAGCATCGGCCATGGACAACTGATAATCACCGGAGAAGTGTCTGGTTTAGTGACGAATCTTTCTTTCTGTTGCACCGTCATGATATGCAGAGAAGGGTCTACCTTAGGCCAAATGAACGTTTTGCCCAAAATTGCGTTGAAGCTCCGCCGCACGGTGGTGGAGGTGTAATGGTATGGGGAATGATCTATTTCTACGGAAAGAGTCCACTGGTTCAGAATGAAGGAGGCTTGAATGCGCAACGATACGTCAATGAAATTCTTCGACCATATGTCCTTCCATTTTTGGCTGCGCAGACGTCTGTGTTTCAAAAGGACAACGCCAGACCCCATTCTGCACGGTTCACCACACAGTTCCTGACTGCCAACAACATTATCACCCTTCCTTGGCCATCCCTGTCTCCAGACATGAATCCGATCGAGCACCTTTGGGGTGAGCTGCAAAGTCGTGTTTGTCGCCGAAAGGTTTCTCCAGCCAATCGCCGTGATCTGTGGCAGGCACTCCAGGAAGAGTGGGCAGCCATCCCACAGGCACACATCAGACATCTGATCGCATCTATGCCCAGGAGATGTCAGTCGCTGATCGATGCAAGCGGAGTCCACACACCTTACTAACTTGAGAACCCCTGGGACTAACAAACTCTCGTGACACAAATACAAGAAACTGTGAAGTGGGTGTTTAATCCTTTAGATATTATTGTGTGCAGTTTGAAAATTGTCTTCATTGACTTTAAAAGCTGTACATTATCAAAGTTATGGATAAAATTGGGTCATCAATAAGTGTGCGTTTCTCTTTTGGACAGTATATTTCAATGTAAAGTTCCTTTCTTCTCTTCTCCTTCCTCACCCCCCCCCCCCAGACTAAAAATATTCTACTGAAGTTCATTTTCATGCAAGACAAAAGTAACCAATGTGATCCTACATAGATAATCCAAATACATAAGTACAATCAAAATAGCTTATTGTGTATGATATTAATACAATTAAGCCATTGTCGTGCAATAACATGTTTATATGTAATAAACAAAGAAATATCATCACACACAGAGAACACAGCTGATCACTGACATAATAAAACATTAGCACTGTCATGCTGTTTAAAGTAACGTATGAGAAATTGTAGGAACTTTGAGTAACAAGATAACAATGTGAAATTTTACATTTATAGTAGCACATTAGCAATGTGATATTTACATTTAAAATTAAAAAAAAACAATGTGATATTTTACACATCAATCATAAAAGAAAAATATGATTTAGTCACACTTTGAGTTGTAAAACAATAGTTTGATACTTTGTATTTGGAGTAAAAGATAACACTGTGATTTTTTAAAAATATCTTCAATTCACGTAGTAAATTAGCACTGTGGTATTTCATACTTAGGGTAACAAAATAACAGTGAATTTTCTACCATTAGAGTAGCAGATTAACAGTTTTATATTTTTAATTTTGCAGTGAGAAATAATAAAATAGTAAAGTAGAAATAACGAGAAGTCTTATTCTCATATTAGCACGAGAAGAACGATGTGGGGCAATGCTGGGTCTGTTATTTGTTCCTCAAATCACAGCAAGAACATTGGAGAATACTGTTTACTTGATGATCTCTTACTCAAATCACGTTAAGGACGCTGCAGAACATTGTTGGGTTACAGGACCGTCCTCAGCTAACAAAGGGAATGTAGAGACTGGGCACATGGGGCAGCTGGATCTTTGATTCAGGATCTCATCCAGTATCACTGTGGGTCTTCCATCAAGGTAATATAACAGATGGCTCAGTGACTCGGAACAGAAGAAGTGGTTGGGGTTTTGTTGTCTACCGCAATGGATAAGTAGTGGCACAGGGTTCGGGAGCCTTTGAAGTGACCACATCAAGCACGCGAGTGGAAACAGACTGTGTCGGCAGAAATGGACTGGCCAGTTGCCATGATGGGGTTCATGGCGTCATTGCAACTGATTGACAAAGTAAGTTTCGTAAGACTGAGGGAAAAATTGCTTCGAAAAGAATGGGTCATCTGTCAAGCTAGTCAACCGTGAGGAGCCTAATGTGGCTTCATTGCTCAGGGTATGCGAGGTTACATGGTAAAGACGTGGCAGACAGACTTGCTGGACAGGTTAAAGTAAATGGCGGGCTGAGAATGGACAAGGCTTACATTGGTAACAACGTATTGGAAATACTCCAGGAAAATGAGCGAGAATGTAAGAACAACGTAGCTGCGAAGAGATTGTTGGAGCTTTGACAAACTAAGAGTGCTGCTAGGAAATCTGAACTACGTGTCAGAAAACGCATGGTAAATAACCAACACTTAATAGAAACTGTTAACAGCTATAACCTTGGATGGAGGCTGCGGTATGCGGGGGAGAATATATGAGGATGTCCTGAATGCAATGACGCCGGAGTCTGAGTTTGACCTTTGTACCTTACTCAATACAAATCTCATCCTTATCACTTCTTCCAAATATGATTCATCATCATCATCTGAGTATCTGCCCTTGCTAAATCTGTGGAAATAAAATCTAAATAAATCTAATAAAATACGAGATAGACATGGGACGGTGGGGAGTGGTACGTCAAGTGGCATGACCGACCTAGAGGACGACGTGTGTCTTCTTAAGGAAACAGTTGTTATCTCTTCACTGCTATCTTGTCCTATTGTCTCTTCACTGCCATCGTGTCCTATTGTCTCTTCATTGTTATCTTGTCCTATTGTCTCTTCACTGCCATCTTGTCCTATTGTCTCTTCATTGTTATCTTGTCCTATTGTCTCTTCACAGCTATCTAGTCCTATTGTCTCTTCACTGCTATCTTGTCCTGTTGTCTCTTCACTGCTATCTTGTCATATTGTCTCTTCACTGCTATCTTGTCCTTTTGTCTCTTCACTGCTATCTTATCCTATTGTCTATTCACTGCTTTCTTATCCTATTGTCTCTTCACTGCTATCTTAACCTATTGTCTATTTACTGCTATCTTATCCTATTGTCTCTTCAGTGCTATCTTATCCTCTTATAACTTTACTGCTATCTTATCCTATTGTCTCTTCACTCATATCTTATTCTATTATTTCTTCACTGCTACTTCTTCTATTGTCTCTTCACTGCTTTCTTATCCTATTATCTCTTCACTGCTATCTTATCTTATTTTCTTTCCACTGCTATCTTTTCCTTTTGTCTCTTCACGCTATCTTGTCCTATAGTCTCTTTACTGTTATCTTATCCTATTGTCTCTTCACTGCTATAATATCATATTGTCTCTTCATTGCTATTTTTCCTATTGTCTTTTCAATGCTGTCGTATCCTATTGTCTCTTCGCTTCTATCCTGTGCTATTGTCTCTTCACTGTTATCTTATCCTATTGTCTCTCTTCACAGTATTGCTGTCCACAACACAAAAAGGAATGGAACAACTAATTATGTCAGTCCTCAAGAACAGCGAAGAGCAGAACCTCTATCTTAATGCAAAGAAAACTAAAGTGATGACAACTGACAAAACAAACAAGGCAACTGAAATATATATCAATGAGGAAAAACTGGAAAAAGTGGAGAGTTTTGAATATCTTGGATCACTACTAACTAATAATGGGGATACAAAGAGGGAAATTAAAAGGAGGACATCTATCGCTCTTCAGAAAGTAAAAAAAAAAAATCTATGGAGAGGAGCAGACAGAACTACAGAAATAAGATTTTTAAGGGCATGCATCTTTCCCATCGCAACATATGCCTGTGAGACCTGGACACTTAACAAAACAGCTGAGAAACACATAAATGCCTTTGAATGTAAAAGCTGCAGAAAAGTTCTCCAAATATCGTGGACACAAAAAAGAACAAATATATCTATACTACAAGAGCTTAAAATTGAAGAAGGCTGGCTAGTGAAGAGGATTAAAGAGAGAAAACTTAAATATTTTGGACACATTAAACGTCATGATAATTTAGAGAAGACCGTATTGGAAGGATACATCAAGGAAAAAAGAAAAAGAGGAAGACCAAAACGAAGATGGCTGCAAGACATCGTTGACGATCTGGAAATGGATGCAAAAGCATCAGGCTATTTTGCTCACAACCGAGAGGCCCACATGAGTGCTGTTTGGGAGGCAAAGTTATGCAAGGGACATGCAAATGAATGAATGAATTGTCTCTTCACTGCTATCTTGTCCTATTATCTCTTCACTGCTATCATATCCTACTGTCTTTCACTGCTGTCTTGTGCTATTGTCTCTTAACTTCTATCTTGTCCTATTGTCTCTTCACTGTATCTTGTCCTATTGTCTTTTCACTGTTATCTTGTCCTATTGTCTCTTCACTGCTATCTTCTCACATTGTCTCTTCACTGGTATCTTATCATATTGTCTCTACACTGCTATCGTATCATAGTGTCATTTCTCTGCTATCTTGTGCTATTTTCTCTTAACTTCTATCTTGTCCTATTATCTCTTCACTGCTATCTTGTGCTATTTTCTCTTAACTTCTATCTTGTCTTATTGTCTCTTAACTTCTATCTTGTTATATTGTGTTTTCACTACTATCTTCTCCTATTGTCTTCTTCATTGGTATTGTTTCCTATTGTCTCTTCAGTGCTATCTTATCCTCTTATAACTTTACTGCTATCTTATCCTATTGTCTCTTCACTCATATCTTATTCTATTATTTCTTCACTGCTACTTCTTCTATTGTCTCTTCACTGCTTTCTTATCCTATTATCTCTTCACTGCTATCTTATCTTATTTTCTTTCCACTGCTATCTTTTCCTTTTGTCTCTTCACGCTATCTTGTCCTATAGTCTCTTTACTGTTATCTTATCCTATTGTCTCTTCACTGCTATAATATCATATTGTCTCTTCATTGCTATTTTTCCTATTGTCTTTTCAATGCTGTCGTATCCTATTGTCTCTTCGCTTCTATCCTGTGCTATTGTCTCTTCACTGTTATCTTATCCTATTGTCTCTCTTCACAGTATTGCTGTCCACAACACAAAAAGGAATGGAACAACTAATTATGTCAGTCCTCAAGAACAGCGAAGAGCAGAACCTCTATCTTAATGCAAAGAAAACTAAAGTGATGACAACTGACAAAACAAACAAGGCAACTGAAATATATATCAATGAGGAAAAACTGGAAAAAGTGGAGAGTTTTGAATATCTTGGATCACTACTAACTAATAATGGGGATACAAAGAGGGAAATTAAAAGGAGGACATCTATCGCTCTTCAGAAAGTAAAAAAAAAAATCTATGGAGAGGAGCAGACAGAACTACAGAAATAAGATTTTTAAGGGCATGCATCTTTCCCATCGCAACATATGCCTGTGAGACCTGGACACTTAACAAAACAGCTGAGAAACACATAAATGCCTTTGAATGTAAAAGCTGCAGAAAAGTTCTCCAAATATCGTGGACACAAAAAAGAACAAATATATCTATACTACAAGAGCTTAAAATTGAAGAAGGCTGGCTAGTGAAGAGGATTAAAGAGAGAAAACTTAAATATTTTGGACACATTAAACGTCATGATAATTTAGAGAAGACCGTATTGGAAGGATACATCAAGGAAAAAAGAAAAAGAGGAAGACCAAAACGAAGATGGCTGCAAGACATCGTTGACGATCTGGAAATGGATGCAAAAGCATCAGGCTATTTTGCTCACAACCGAGAGGCCCACATGAGTGCTGTTTGGGAGGCAAAGTTATGCAAGGGACATGCAAATGAATGAATGAATTGTCTCTTCACTGCTATCTTGTCCTATTGTCTCTTCACTGCTATCATATCCTACTGTCTTTTCACTGCTGTCTTGTGCTATTGTCTCTTCACTGCTATCTTGTCCTATTGTCTCTTCACTGCTATCTTATCCTATTGTCTTGTCACTGCTCTCTTGTCCTATTGTCTCTTCACTACTATCTTCTCACATTGTCTTCTTCACTGGTATCTTATCATATTGTCTCTACACTGCTATCGTATCATATTGTCTTTTCTCTGCTATCTTGTGCTATTGTCTCTTAAATTCTATCTTGTCCTATTATCTCTTCACTTCTATCTTGTCCTATTGTCTCTTAACTTCTGTCTTGTCCTATTGTCTCTTAACTTCTATCTTGGCCTATTGACTATTCACCACTATCTTCTCCTATTGTCTTCTTCATTGGTATTGTTTCCTATTGTCTCTTCACTGCTATCTTATCCTATTGTCTCTTCACTGCTTTCTTGTCGTGGTCCTGTTGGACACCTTCTCCCGTTTCCCGCAGCAAAAATAAATACAATAGACAAGTGAAATATAAAGTATTGTTGCTAAGGGCAACATGTTTTATCATCTGAAGGGCAGTCATGAGCCAGGGAAAAGTCATATAAAGATGAAGAACCATGGCCAGGTCTTCTGATCTCCAAATACTCCAAATCTCGATGATCATTTTGGATGGATCACCTATAATTTCACAAAGCACACCACAGTTCCCTTACTCTAGGTAAGTTAACATATGACACATAAATTAGATGAAGCATGTTCTTGTATCACAGTTCTCTTACTCTAGGTAAGTTAACATATGACACATAAACTTGGTCGAAAATATTATCGCCATATTTAGCAAATTAAAATAATACGACAGTGGGTTCTATCATCATGTCTAGACTCACTAGAGAGCTATATCAGATCTACTATGCTATATTGGCCTAGTAATATTTCACTGTATATTAAATGAAATATTTACTAGGCCCATATATCGTACTTTACTATATACACATTTACCATTGAAAAGCTACTTTTCATAAAAGTAAAAAAGCATCTCCAAAAAATCTCTAATTCATATTTAATATACCACAGAATAACTAGAATAACTACCTCAGACACATTGTAAATACCAAGTTATAAAATCATATGGAAAAATTCGTCTCACAAAGTTGGGACTTCCAAGCAGTCAAGCAGAGAAGAGGGTGGCTGGATATAGATGATTGTCGTTTGTGTAGAAATAAAGGGAGCACGTAGATGAACAAGGTTTGAGCTCAGATATCAGGTTTCTCTTCTCTCTACGGTCATATTTCCTCTATACTAAGTTCTACTCTTTCTTCACCTGTAACCTATATTCCAGGCTTCTCACTGTACGCTACAAACCCTCAAACCCGATCACGTTCATTTATTCTACCTATCCTCTCCTCAGTTAGATTACCTTTGTATCTCTTTCTCTCTCTCTCTTTCTTTCTCTCTCTCTCTTTCTCTCCCCCTTTCTCTCTCTATATCTATCCGTTTTCTGTGTTCTCAACCCATTTAACTACAAAACTATGCATCGCAAGTCTTCATGTAGACATTGACAATAATCTGTCATACACAAACATGGAAGCAGCTTCTTCTAAGACACAGCAAAGTGATTCTTCTATTTCTATTTTTTTTTCAAATTCGTATTTCTTCTACATCATTCATGTGAAGTTATATTTTATCTTCTCTCTTTTTTTTTCTTTCTCATCGATATTTTTGTATGACTAAGATGTAAACCGAAGCGTTACAACTATGTGCTCGTTAATTAATAAAACTGTTCATACTTTTTTTATTTTACTAGTTTTAACATTTTGTTGTCACAGCTTTACTGCAGGGCTTTGTGTAGATGTATATATTTAGTCTTATATATTACCTGCACACAAAAACTGTTCGTGTAGGACAAAATGATTTTTCATCCCGACCAACCATGTTGGTTTTACTTCTTCTTAGTGCTGTCCTTGTTA
Source organism: Achatina immaculata (assembly GCA_009760885.1). NCBI lineage: Eukaryota > Metazoa > Mollusca > Gastropoda > Stylommatophora > Achatinidae > Lissachatina > Lissachatina immaculata. The sequence goes on along the minus strand of CM019706.1, from coordinate 6,280,489 downwards.
TATGTGGGTAACATAAGACATTCAGAATTTTATATCATTAAAGACCTTGTCACACTGTTTCAACGGTTTAAATATGAGTACAAAAAGCAATGTTGTTAAAGATACCTTTCTCTGACATTTTATCTTTATGCTACTACTTATACAATACTGCCAAGTGTGTTGTAAGAGTGTTACATTCAAGTTACAATCTGGTCTTATCTGAGAGCAATATTAATTCAGCTTCAAGAAGCTTCACTTGGTATTCCATTTGTCCATCGGATCTCAGAAAAAGTAGTATATAAATTGATTTTAGCCTTTTCAGAAAGAATGCAATGAAGAAAATTATTAACTTTTGTTTCATTTTGTTTTTCTTACATTAGAAAGACTGATGTGTCAGATTATATCTTTTCCCCCTAGGAACAATATAAAAGATCTATATGTTCAAGATACACCGTAAAGTTATGAGACATTAGATTATATTTTAACAGGACACAAATAATGATACACCTGTTTTAAGTGATATTCGACTTAAGAAGGATGTGAAGACAGGCAACAGAAAATGTAAGAAATAAAAAGAAAAAGCGTAGAAATGACAGGCAAAATAAAAGCAGAGAAAAAAACCCAGTTATCCAGTGCTTGTATAGATTTAAATCCTACAAAAACAGACAGAAGCAGCACTGAAGAATATATCAGAAAATTCATAAGACACAGCGAAACTCCCTTACCCTGATTTAGTTGTATTTTGCCGAATGCGGTGTTTTCACAAACGGACTCACTGACTACAGGCCTGAAGACATTAGAAGACGCTACCCTGAAAGAGTAGTTCACGTGTGGCAACAACCCAGTTATGTTGACTGAAGTAAGACCATCTCTGACGTCAAGTCTGTACCAGGTCACGTGGTTATTCGTAAAATAAACATGAAACGATTGAATGGCGCCCCCGTCTGACCCTGGTTCCCATGACAACGTGATGTAACTCTGGCCTTGACCGGTTACATCGACCTCTTTTGGACATTGGGGAGGACCTAGAAACAAAAGAAAAAAAATGTATGATATGATTTCACATGGAATAAATCTTATGTCATAAAGAAAAAATATGGTATGATTTCACAAGAATATATCTTATAGTATAAAAAAACGTGATATCATTTCACACAGAATATATCTATTGTTATAAATAAAAAATATGATATGATTTCACATATAATATATCTTATAAAGAAAAAGCATGATATGATTTCACACAGTATATATCATATGTTATAAATAAAAAATATGATATGATTTCAAATAGAATATATCTTATGTTATGATACGATTTCACACGGAATGTATCTTATGTTATAAAGAAAAAAAATATGTATATTACATTTCAGTTTACTCACAATTCTAGGATGTATCTGAAAGCTCAAAAGAGAAAAATGTTAAGAGAGACAGAGGAAGATAGGGGAGAAGTAAAAGTCTCAGGCCATGAACTGACAGAAAATCATCAACTAAACTGATGTGTGTCATCACAGATCGAGTTTTGTCAAGAAGAGGTATCACCCATACTTGATGGTAAGTCATATATTGATAATGATGATGATGATGATGATGATGACGACGATGATCAGGCCCAGTGAAAGGAGGGTCCAGCCAGTGAGTCACAAAAATTGTGTCAAGATGAAATAAATGTCAAAACTGTGCTGGAGAACCAAAACACTTACCTGGAGGTAACAACAAGATATTGTAGTTTAGACTGAACCTTCTTCCTGCACTGCTATATACAGAAATGTTCAACATCCCGTACTCCTCTATAACCATCTGATCACGTGACACAGTAATAATAAACTTTGGAATAGGACCTACGGTCTCATTAACAAAGTCCCAATTCCATGGTGATTGTACACTCTGTCTCACACGGCTACCGTTGATAAACAAATGTTCCATTATCCAAGGATAGGCAAGAACACAGAAAGAAATCTGAACTGTCTGATTAACTTGTATATTCACCGTCATCTCTACATCGTAGCCTGGACATGGCCAAGGATTACCTGGAAGTTCAGAAAACATAAAGATCAGTCATAGAAAACATACCGATCGATCATAGAACAGACAAATGTCAATCACAGAACGGACAAAAATCAGTAACAGAAAGGACAAAGATCAGTCATAAAACGGACAAAGGTCAGTCATAGAACACTTAAAGATCAGTCATAGAAAACTTAAAGATCAGTCATAGAAAACTTAAAGATCAGTCATAGAAAACATAAAGATCAATCATAGATAATATAAAGATCAGTCATAAAAACGAAACGATAAGTCACAGACACAGAAAATGTGGATATCAGTCATAGACACATTAAACGTGGATATCTGTCACAGACACAAAAAACATGCTGTTCATTTACAACAAACTGGGGATCAGTCACAAACAATCCATCCATCTATCCATCCATCCATCCGCCCATCCATCCATCCATCCATCCATCCATCCATCCATCCATCCATCCATCCATCCATCCATCCATCCATCCATGTGTAGAAAAGTCTACATCAAATAAAGAATTTTATGTCAGATAGTCTCAGAGATTGATTTTAAAAACAACAAAACTGATCATACACAACAACAGATGTTAGATATATAATAAATAATACATAACAACAACATATGTTAGATATATTATATGTGCAGGAAACGCTCTACCGTAGAGAGTGGAACAACAACACAACTCCTTCAGATCATCAGAGGAAGTACCCCCCCCCATGACAATTGTTTCGGCCCTTTAAACTCCTGACACTCTAATACACAACAACAGATGTTAGATGTATAATAAATAATATACAACAACAGATGGTAGATGTATAATAAATAATATTAAAAAACAAATGTTAGATGTACAATAACTAATATATACAACAATAGACGTTGGATGTATAATAAATAATACACAACAATAGATGTTACATGTGTACTGAATCATACACACAACCGATGTTAAATTATAATAAATAATATACGACAACAGATGTTACATGTATAATGAATCATAATAATAATTATATTACACTGTCAACAGTTTTGCTTAATGTTGAATTAGTAAATAAAAATGTGATAATAATTCATTGCTTGACCAAAAAAAAAGAGTTAATAAAATTGTTAAAGGTTATCATCAGTGCACGTAGTTAAAGTCAAGACTTGTTGTGAAGTATGGTCTCAGCATATATTACGTGTACTCCGTAGCACATGGAGAAATCTGGAGATTTTTTAAAAAACAGAATCAAACTGAGGGGTAAAGGGCCGAAACACTTGTCTGTATATAAGATGTCAAAGATTTTAAAACCAGCACAAAATGTGTCACAATTTTATATCAAATGACTGATTTTCTTAGTTTTATTGTATAGAAGCTAGATGGCACAAAAACAAAGGAAGGACATGAGTTTCGGTTAGAATGCGGAACTGATCTTAGCAGAGATAAAGAAACCATGTTAGACAGGGTTACACTCTGTTGTAATATTTATGTAGATTAAGGCACATTCAGTGTATTGTTGCATACTTCCAAGTTACTAATTCAGTAGTTTTTTTTTTTATGATTTGCTATAAAAGTGGAAGAAAGGAAACAAGCTAAACAAACTTACACTGATTAAGCAACACGTCCAACATTTGATTTTCTCCATTATCTCCCCTGCATTCGTAGGTTCCCATTTGAGAGCAGGCCATATTTTCCATCAAGTACTGCACGTTCCCGTGAGATGTGTTCAGTATTTTGTTATCTCTAAATATTTGAATCTGGACAGCGGGACAATCAGCATCACACTGTAACACCACATACGTTCCTTGGTCTACAGTAATACTTGAACTTCTACGAGTATAATTTGCCCATCCTTGTACATAGGCTGTGAAGGTAATATTTCTCACCTGACCTTGAAAATAAAATTAAAAATAATTATGTGAATGTTCATTATTTAAACACTGAAATATCTTTTTTTCTTCTTCTTCTTTTAAGCTGAGAATATCACACACTAACATAACCTTATATTCAGAGATAGATACACATTGTCAACACATTATATTTTCCAGAACCTGCATAAAGCTATAAAAATGAAGTTTAGATTCAGGTATAAGATTTATGACTAATTCAGTTCCGAGATAATATTGAAAATGTGTGTATCTTTGATTACCCTGCATATTTCTTTCTTTCATCTATTGTTATCTTTCATACATCTCAAAATTAAAGTTACCATTGAAAGGATGCTTCTTTGACAATACTGATGACATTTAAAATACCGTAACATTGAGTTTAAGGATCATACCACCAGAAGAACTGCAGAGGTCGTTCGAGAATTTATTAGATCGTGACACTCGCTGTATCAATGCAAAAGGGGCTTATTTTGAATAAAATACAGGTTATATCTTTAACTGTTGTTTATTTTATTTTTGATGGAATTAGTCTCATTATTTAGTTGTCAGACCTTGTACACTGTTCTTATTACTTTCTCTCGTTCACATGCTGTGTTTTGAGGATGTTCAAAATAATATTTTTTAAAAATAATCTCCTACTTGAGTTTCTACCAGAGAGAAATAAGTAAAGAACAGTTTCTGTGAGAGAATCTTATAATGAGCCAGCACTGCGAGATAACTAAGGAGAACAGGTCAAGCTTCAGTGACTTGACATAAAACTCTACAGTCATGCTGGAAACCTGCGAGTTGATGGTAAATCTTGTTTCAAATTCTTTACTCTTATCCTTCAGCTTTATCCAAGGCCTACAACAGGCACTTGTCAGGTTTGTAGATTATTTCCATTTTGCTTTTTCTTTTACAGTAATCTGCACAGATGTTATTTAAACTCAGTCCTAGAGAGAGAGAGAGAGAGAGAGAGGGAGAGAGAGGGAGAGAGAGAGGGAGAGAAGGAGAGAGAGAGGGAGAGAGAGAAAGCGACATGGAGAGAGAAGGCTGTTTTATTTTTGTGATATAATAGCATGGCTGATACTGAAGCTAACTATTTTATTATACAAACCTCTGTATAAGGCTTTCTTAATTGCAGGTGTTTTGCAAATTAATTTAAAAATTAACTAACCAACCATCCAACCATTCAGCCAGTCGGACATCCGCTTACCCAACCAACCAACAAAGCACCTAACTAACCAACCAACAAAACAAAAAATAATCAATTAACAAACTAAATAACAAACCAACTAATCATACGACTAACTAACCAACCAACCAACTAATTAACCAACCAACCAACAAACCAACCAACAAACCAACCAACTGACCAACAAACGACCTAACTAACAAAATAACTAACCAACCAGCCAACTAACTAAACACCCAACTAACTAAACAATCAACTAACTAACCTACCAACCTAACAACTAATTAACTATCTAACTAACTCTCTCTCTCTCTCTCTGAACCTTAAGTGCCCAGGGCACATGGGGCTTCCGCAAGGGTTTTCCACAAATGCCTGTCTTTCGCCTTTTTTTCTGCTCTTGCCCAGGTGAGCCCTCTATTGCTCAACATCCTTTCTGTTGTTCTTCTCCATGTCTCTTTTGGTCTACCCTTACTTCTGCTCCCCTGTGGTGTCCATCTTAGTGCTATTTTTGGTAGCTGTCAGTCATTCGGAGCACATGTCCCAACCATCGCCAGCGTCTTTCCTCAATAATTGTTGTCAGTGGTTTCATCTGCATTTCTGCCAATAAGATGTTATTTCTTATGGTGTTTGGCCAAAATATTTTTTTAATTCTACGTAAACATTTAGTCTGGAAAGAATTCAACTTGTTTTCTATGGTTTTGGTGATTTTCCAGCATTCACTTCCATAGAGTAGTACACTTAGAACATTACTCTTAAATATCCTGATTTTTCATATTTATGCTTAGTTTATTTGATTTCCATATATTCTGTAGCATTGCAAAAGCCTGGTTTGCTCTAGTAAGTCTGCTGTTGATGTCCTCTGTGCTGTCTCCATTTTCTACTACTCTGCTGCCAAGGTATACAAATTCGTTGACCTCCTCCACTAACTTGTTAATCTAACTAACTAACTAACTAATAATCTAACTAACCAACTAACTAACTAACCAACCAACTAACTAACTAACTAACTAACTAACTAACTAACAAAATAACTAACTAACTAACTAACTAACTAACTAATGAACTAACTAACTAACCAACCAACTAACTAACTAACTAACCGACCATCTAACTAACTGACCAGCCTAACAACTAACTAAGTAACAAATCAACCAACTAACTAACTATCTAACTAACTAAATAACTAACTAACTAACTAAACAACTAACTAACCAACCAACGAACTAACGACTAATGTACTCGCACATAGCACTCTTATCCACAGATCTAAATAATAAAAACCGTTGCATTCAATTCTTCTCTACATTCACTCAACAAAGTGAATAAACCAAGTATACACAGTATTTACTATTACATTCTCACACGTTCACCACAGCATCAGAAATTGCTATACAGTAATTGCTATACTGGGCCAGTTATTAGAATATATTGGTTACTCTGAAATTTCTAATGTTAATGGCAAATCATTAAGTTCTTTTTATCATGTGAAAATATATGACATATCATTTAACTGTGACATATCAGTAAATTGTAACTGACGTATTAGTAATATGTGACTGATATGTCAGTAATCTGTGACTGAATTACATTGTTGACATACGTAGGATGATTGATAATTTCGCGGCTTAAGATATAAATACTTCAAACACACAGTTGATGTTAGGTATATTTGTAGATCAAGTTAATGTAAGATTAAACACTAAGTTTCAATAAATTAACTGCAACCAATTTTTTACAGGCTACTGAAGTGGTAAAGTATGGCCGAAATCGAGAAAATGGATACAATTTCTCATCGAGCAGTCATTCGCTATCTCTGCATCAAGGGCTTGTCATCGATGGATATCCATGAGGATATGGTAGAGACTCTAGGGGAGAGTGCCCCTTCTTACAGCACAGTGAGGAAATAGACAACTGATTTCAAACATGGAAGGGAGAGTCTGGAAGATGATATCTATCCAGGAAGACCAACAACGGTAACCACCGATGAAACCACCAGCGGAATCCATGACATGATAATGAAGGATCGACGACTAACTGAGCGGTACATTGCTACTGAGTTGGGCATCTCCCAGGAACGTGTTCATGCCATTATTCACAATGATTTTCAAATGACAATTGTTTTGCTCGATGGGTCCCGAAACATCTTGGAGCTGATCACAAACGACAGTGTCTCAACATGTCAAGAGACAATCTTGGCCATTTTCCTGCAGATCATGAAATGTTTGTTCAGCAATTTGTGACTAATGATGAGACTTGGGTTTATCATTTTCAACCAGAAACCAAAGAACAGTCAAAACAGTTGAAAAATCATAGATCCCCACCTCCAAAGAAAAGCAAAGATGTTTCTGTCTGCAGGCAAAGTGATAGCTTCCATCCTTTGGTATTCAGATGGTGTATTATTGGTAGGCTATCTTAAAAAGGGCAGAACGGTCACCAGGGCCTATTGTACTAATCATGTGAAGCAATTGCGTTTCAAACTGAAGGAAAAGATTCGATGGAAATTGATGAGAGGAGTCATCTTCCAGCAAGAAAATGCTCCAGTTCACAAGATGGCGTTGGCAATGGCTGTCTTTCATGAATGCGGCTTCCAGTTTCTTGAA
>CM019706.1:6260884-6268384 GCA_009760885.1 Achatina immaculata | reverse complement strand
TCTTAGAGTATCTGTGTGTGTGTGTTTATAGCTTCACACAAATCAGTCGCTGTTTCTTAGAGTATATCTCTGTGTGTGTGTTTATAGCTTCACACACATCAGTCGCTGTTTCTTAGAGTATCTATGTGTGTGTGTTTATAGCTTCACACAAATCAATCGCTGTTTCTTAGAGTATCTATGTGTGTGTGTTTATAGCTTCACACAAATCAATCGCTGTTTCTTAGAGTATCTATGTGTGTATGCTTTTAGAGTTTCTTTCATTTCTTTTTTCTCAGTGAAGATGTGAATTTGTGAAATCTTGCACGAACAGATCTTTCCGTATATTTTTACATATATTTCTCTCCGTAGATTTTTTCTTACATTTCTATCTGCAGTTTGCGTGTATTCCTCTTCTCAATTTTTTGCATTGTTCACGTGTTCGAAATTTTAAAAAAAATCCCATCTCTGCTTTTTTTGTGTGCGTAATCTGTGTTTGCTTTATACATATCGCGATAAGGATGTAAAGCAGGATTCTCGGGGGTTTCTATCTTCTGCTCCTCTATGTGTAGAATGTAAACTTGTTGCTCATCTCTCTGTAAATTTCTACTATTGTCCACTGGAATAATGTTATTTCTGTTTACAAAGACAAGTGTTGACTTTAACAATTACTGTTAACATTTTATCTCATATAATCTACGACTATTCTGCGCTGTTTCGAGTCTATTTTGTTACTCACTTCACAGACTTACTTGCTCCCAGGTTCATTCTCTCTCAGTGGAAATAGTAATACAGAAGCAGCAACTTTACAGTTGAAATGACTTTAATGATGCACGGGTTGACGATGAGTCGATGAGCGATATGACGAGGACGACAAAAGCATCAACAAAATCCATGGACAAAAGACTAGACATCTCCACGATATAATATATGTTCCCGGCAGACTACTGTCGCCATCAGAACAACCTAATACACTTTGTTCTACATCTATTTCACTAAACAACAACATTTCTAACAGACTAATCTTCGTCTATCTCAGACGATACACAAAACACAAATGTCCCTCAGTCATATGATTTCTCTCTCACCTGACCTTTTTCCTGTCATACCGTGACCCTCGTGCAACCCGAGACAAAGCAGATGGACTATACTCACAAACAGCTGATTACTTTAGAAGATAACTCTTTTTATACAAATGTTCCAATTCTCAGATGAGTTATCTATCTTACATTCGATATACTGCTATCTTCTTCTTCTTCGTTCACTTCTACCACCAAAAACCGCACTGTGAACCTACTGAATTCACGCCTGTGGTCCTCGTTAGGTCCCGTGGTCCCCTGTGTGGTCCAAAATAGACCACACGAGATCCACGAGAGGACCGCAAGGAGTTCAGAGTATCACAGTGCTTTAGCCTGTATTCTTGGTGGGTCTCGGAAGTGGGATTGCATGACACTGTGGTTTTCATTGCACCAGTTTAGTCTAGAGTTGGACTTTCTCACCGGAAGACCTCGACGTGTTTAGGATATCAGTGCATCCCCGCTAGTCCCATAGCAAATGCCGTAGTTGGTGAAGTGTTAGAGACCTCATTATGTTGGGCCATCAGCGAATGTGGCAGGGTGACCAGTTCCTTTCCTTCCCAGGTAATCTCTGATTTTACGAGGCTGGGTCGACATAGGGGCCGTATTGGTCGGAAAAAAAATCCCGCTTAGCTGGGGATTCGAACCCTCTACTATTCGGTTGCTAGACGACTACGCTAGCCGGCCCCGAGTGGCAACTGGAAGACCATGGGTTCGATCCCGGGACCGAAAAAAGCAACAACTCACAAGACCTCTGGGAGTCATGACCCAGAGGGGCCCACCCCCCTTAGAGTGTCTGGAGTTTAAAGGGCCGAAACACTTGTCTGAGGGGGGGGGGTACTTCCTCTGATGATCTGAAGGAGTTGTGTTGTTGTTCCGCTCTCTACGGTAGAGAGTTTTCTGCATATATATATATATATATATATATATATATATATATATATATAAGCGCGCATTTTTGCATATATTTTTGCATTTTTGCTCTTTTTTTTCTTTACTGCTGTTTATTTACATTCATCACTGTGTAGCTTTTGCACTTTTTAAAAAACCATATTAATTTTATATATAGATTTTTGGAAGTTTTTGCAAGCGTTCATCAGACCTTTTTTATTTTTTGCATAACTATCTCCCTGCGGTTTAAACATTCGTGCTTCTATAAATTCTCCAGCATAGCTGGGTAAAGCTGGGGCGACCATCCCCAACCCAGCGCGTCACAGGTGGCGGATGGTGAAAGTCCTCCAGATATGGAGGATCCCTGTGAATAAGGAGTTATCCAAATAAGCAGGCGCGGACCAACTGGCGGTAGACTCAGAGCGAGGTGGGGTAGTAGGTGGCTCTACTACTCCTATAAAGTGCCTCAGGTGCTCAGTGAAGGGAATACCAGGCGGGTCAGAGGCGCCTTAAAACCTCTCGCTCCCGCTGCCTTGCGGGTAGGACAGGGAGTCCAAAGGCTAGCGAAGAGTCCGTACACAAAAGAAGGCAACGGGAAACCACTGTTGTAGCTCCCAAGAATAATTATGCTTAAACAGATTAATCGATTCATCATGAACGACGTTAATGGATGTTCCTCTGGAACAGCCTCGTCCGGTAGGGCAGCTCACGAGCCACAGGTGAGGCCAGATCGTCATCAAGCTACTGGTGGCAAAAATAGCAAGTTCAAAATAGCAACATGGAATGTTAGAACTTTATTCCAGGCTGGAAAATTAGAAAATGTAAAGATGGAAATGGAAAGGATGAAGATCAACATATTAGGAATGAGTGAAGTTAGATGGACAGGTGCAGGGAAGATAAACTCAGATAAATATACAATAATATATTCAGGAAGTGAGAAACAGAACGAGGAGTAGGAATTATATTTGATGAACAAACGGCAAGGACAATTGTAGGATATTTGAACATCTCGGACCGAGTCCTGCTAGCCCAACTGAAAGGACAACCAATAAACATAAATATTATACAAGTGTACGCTCCAACATCTGAAAGCTCTGAAGAAGATTTACAGCTATTTTATAATGACATAGAGACAGCACTAAAACACACAAAGTCACATGAAGTTACCATAGTCATGGGAGATTTTAATGCCAAAGTTGGTAAAGGAAGAACTTCAGACATCGTTGGTGACTATGGACGGGGGGAGAAGAATGACAGAGTTTATAAATTAATTGAATGGGCAAGAATACACAGCATGGTTGTAGGAAACACCTGGTTTAAACAACATCCTCGAAGACTGGCAACGTGGTGCAGTCCAGACAAAAAGACTTTTAACCAGATAGACTACATATTAATCAACAAACGATTCCGCAATGCATTACTGACAACAAAAATCATGCCAGGAGCTGACTGCAATAGTGACCATGATCCACTCTGTGGAAAAGTTAGAATAAAACTAAAGAAAACATGCAGAAAAGTGAGAAACATCAAACTGAATACAGAACTTCTTAAAAATGACCAAGAACTGAGAGAACAATACAAAGTTATTATAACAAATAGATACAATGCAATAGCAAAGATAAATAGTATAGATGAACAATGGGAAATGTTAAGAGATTCTATCCACCAAACTGTTAAGGAGATAATACCACCAAAAAAGAAGCCCCTAAAAATAAATGGATGACAGACGACATCTTAGGACTGATGGACAGAGAGGAGGAGTAAAAATAACGAGAAAAAATATAACAAGATAAATAAAGAAATAAGACGCAAATGCAGAGAAGCAAAAGAAGTGTGGTTAAATGAGCAGTGCAGACAGATAGAGGACTCTCATATTAAAGACAGCAAAAACATGCACAAACGAATTAATGAACTCACAGGCAGGAAAACAAAATATACCACAGGATGCCTGAAATCGAAAGAAGGTAAAATGTTAATGGGAAAAGAAGACATTGTGGACAGGTGGACAGAGTATATCGGTGAGCTATATGGAGGAGAAAGACCAGAATTAACACCAGATACTGAAAACTGAGGGACCACCAATACTTGAAGATGAAATCATAGATGCCATCAAACACATGAAGAAAGGAAAAGCGACTGGGCCTGATAATATAACAATAGAAGAAATAGAGGCACTAGAGGAGACAGGAATAAAAATAATAACCAAGTTACTGAATGACATTTACAACAGTGGTTATATTCCCAGTGACCTGATTAAATCCACGTTTATAACTACCAAAGAAACCAGGTGCAAAGGAATGTGACGACCACCGGACTATCAGCCTCTCATGTCACATAACGAAGCTACTTCTGAGAATAATTATGAGAAGAACAAGGAAAAAGATAAAAATGGAAATAGCAGATGAACAGTTTGGATTTGTTGAAGGAAAGGGAACACACAATGCCATTTATGCTTTACGAACACTAACAGAAAGAGCTTTAGAAGTACAGAAAGATCTCTACTTATGCTTCATTGATTACACCAAGGCATTTGACAAGGTGAAACATAATGAAATTATTAAAATGCTTGAAGACATCAATATAGACGGCAAAGACCTGAGGATTGTAAAACATCTATACTGGCAGCAAGAAGCAGCAGTTCGAGTTGAAAATAGAATTGGAAAATATCAACCTATAAAACAAGGGGTGCGACAAGGATGTGTACTATCTCCAGACCTTTTTTCTCTGTATAGCGAGAATATTCTAAGAACAATCATCACAGAACCAGGCATAAAAATTGGAGGATACAATATTAACAACCTTCGGTATGCTGACGACACAGTACTGATAGCTGAGAACCAACAAGACCTGCAAAATCTCTTGGATAAAGTCGCCAAAGAAAGTGAACAGAAAGGCCTTACTTTGAACATCAAAAAGACAGAGACTATGGTTATATCTAAGAAACAGAATCCACCAGCATGCAGTATTAAATTAAACGGAACTATTCTAAAGCAGGTGCAGAAATTCAAATACTTGGAGCAGTAATAACTTCAGATGGGAAATGCAGAACAGAAATTAGGAACAGAATAGACCAAGCAAAGACTGCATTTCAGAGAATGAGAAACATATTGACCAACACATCCTTTCAATGAATGTTAGAAAACGAGTCCTAAAATGCTATATTGAACCTATCTTGTTATATGGAAGTGAATCATGGACAATAGGCAAGTCTGCACAAAAATCATTGGAAGCAGCAGAAATGTGGTTTATTAGAAGAATGTTGCGAATCCCCTGGACAGCAAAAATAACTAATGAAGAATGTAGGAGAAGAGCTGGAGAGATAAAAAACCTTGTCAAAAAGATAAGAGAGAGACAATGTACTTTCATAGGACATGCAATGAGAAGAGGGGGCATTGAAAATATTATAACAACAGGAAAAATAGAAGGAAGAAGATCAAGAGGAAGACCAAGAGAAATGATACTGGACAGTCTGACGGGATGGTGTGAGAGGAGATCACCAACTGAGCTGATGGCCTGCATGAAGGATCGGATACTCTGGAGAAGCATAATAGCCAACGCCAGTCATCACGGCACATGATGATGATGATGATAGCTGCCTCTGTGTGGCTGTTTCTTCCCGTGTGTAGATTTATCTGCAGTCGTTTTACTGTTATGCTTCTATCCAGTTTTTGTATGTATCTGTTGTGGAGTTTTCCCGTCCGTTAGTCTGCGTTTCCCAGTTTGACGATTTTCCTCTTCTGTTTGATGTGTTTTTTTTTCCAGTTTGGCGGTTTTCCTCTTCTGTTTGATGTGTCTTTTCCCCTGTATTTTCATCTGACCGGGGTCACAGCAACCTTGGCCAGCAGCCCGCATTAAGTTCTCACTAATTTTAGAACTCGCTCAGGTAATCAGATCCAGACTTTCACCTGGAACCCACACAAGTTTGCCAGTCTAGATATTTTATGTCTAGATCTAGATCATTTTTTTTATCCCATCTAGATAATGGAAATAGCCATCCACATGTTAGCTGTAAATCCAGATAATTTTAAATTGAATCCAGATAATCCTGGTTAAGTGTATTACTCTTAACCCAAACGGAAAAAAGAACAAACTTTGAGCAGATGTTCTTTAATTAACCCTTTTCTCAATGAATAAATCAGTGACTCAGTTCTTTAACGTACTGTAACTTGGCAACACTGGCCGAGACTTGGCTTGGCTGTTGAGATCATTCACTTCAAACTAACGACCTTTTGCGCATGCGTCATACTTATTATCTTAAACTTGTAAACTGAAGAAATGTGATGATGAGAGTAGTGTGCAGGAAGTTGGAATCTGTTAACAGAGATGAAGCTGAGAGTAGTGTGGGCAGTGGAATCTGTTACAGAGAGAGCTGAGAGTGAAGTGTGTGCAGGAAGTTGGAATCTGTTAACAGAGATGAAGCTGAGAGTAGTGTGCAGGAAGTTGGAATCTGTTGACAGAGATGAAGCTGAGAGTAGTGTGCAGGAAGTTGGAATCTGTTGACAGAGATGAAGCTGAGAGTAGTGTGCAGGAAGTTAGAATCTGTTGACAGAGATGAAGCTGAGAGTAGTGTGCAGGAAGTTGGAATCTGTTGACAGAGATGAAGCTGAGAGTAGTGTGCAGGAAGTTGGAATCTGTTGACAGAGATGAAGCTGAGAGTAGTGTGCTGGAAGTTGGAATCTGTTGACAGAGATGAAGCTGAGAGTAGTGTGCAAGAAGTTAGAATCTGTTGACAGAGATGAAGCTGAGAGTAGTGTGCAGGAAGTTGGAATCTGTTGACAGAGATGAAGCTGAGAGTAGTGTGCAGGAAGTTAGAATCTGTTGACAGAGATGAAGCTGAGAGTAGTGTGCAGAAGTTGGAATCTGTTGACAGAGATGAAGCTGAGAGTAGTGTGCAGGAAGTTGGAATATGTTGACAGAGATGAAGCTGAGAGTAGTGTGCAGGAAGTTGGAATCTGTTGACAGAGATGAAGCTGAGAGTAGTGTGCAAGAAGTTAGAATCTGTTGACAGAGATGATGCTGAGAGTAATATCCAAGGAGTTAGAATCTGTTGGCAGAGATGAAGCTGGACAAAGGACACTTACAGATAATGCACATAGAAATGTGTAGCTTTATTAACTACTTACTTGCAGATAATGCATATAGAAATGTGTAGCTTTATTAACTACTTACTTACAGATAATGCATATAGAAATGTTTGGCGTTATTAACTGTGTACTTACAGATGATGCATATAGAAATGTGTGGCTTTATTAACTACGTACTTACAGATAATGCATATAGAAATGTGTGGCTTTATTAAAATTTTAACATATTTGAAGCTGAATTAAAAAGTTTCGTCCCTTATTTTAATTACACGTACGTGCTATTCTTTGCAGTTTTTAATTTTACATCTTCTTCGAGTGTCTTACAAGAAGTCTTGAGTTTCTGAAAAATACAAAATTCTCTCTCTCTCTCTCTCTCTCTCTCTCTCTCTCTCTCTGTTAGGTACACTAACAAAAGAGAGGTTAACTTCTTACAAGTTATAGCTAAGTGTTCTTTCATTTGATTTGAATTTCTT
>CM019706.1:6247705-6260784 GCA_009760885.1 Achatina immaculata | reverse complement strand
TCAGAAGCGGGATTGCGTGACACCGTGGTTTTCGTTGCACCAGTTTAGTCTAGGGTTGGACTTTCTCACCGGAAGACCTCGACGTGTTTAGGATATCAGTACATCCCCGCTGGGTGAGAGGCGGTAGCCCACCCAGGCCAGAGTTGGACTTTCTCACCGGAAAACCTCGACGTGTTTTGAGATACCCCTGTATCACCGCCGGGTGAGAGGTGGTTGCCCATTAAGTCCAGAGTTGGACTTTCTCACCGGAAAACCTGGTACCCAGTTTTAGAGGCTGGGTGGACCCCGGGGCCCTTCTTGGGTGTGGTGGTACCAGAAACAAAAATTCCGCTGCTGGGAATTGAACCTGCTACCACAGGATTAATAGACTGAGCGCCTAATCGCTCAGCCAACCACCCCCACTCAAGTGTTTTATGAAAGAAGAATATTGTTCATTGTTGTAAGTAAGATTTTCGGTAAGTCTTGCATGGTAGAGAATTTGTTGGTCATTGTTGTAAGTAAGAAGACTGCTGGTCAGTGCTGACCATAGCAAGGCGTTTTGAAGGTAACTTTGTTGTAAACATGGCGCTTTCAACGGTTGGAAGGTAGCTTTGCTGGAAACATGACACTTTCAATTATCTTTCAAAGTTCCGTAACGTCTTCCAAAACTTCATACTTAGACACACACGCCCAAACAAACGAAAACTGTTACTTTTAGAACCATTACCTTGCCATCTCTCTCCCATGTGATGGTTGGCGTGGGGTCTCCTATGGCATCACATGACATATACGCCATCTTATCTGGTAAAGCCTTGATCAGAGTTCCAGCTTGCTCGATCTTTGGAGCTGAAAATAAAGCTTAATGATATCACGGACAAACCAACTTCGCGGTTAAATTATCCTAGGCGTAAAAATGAATTAAGTTAAATTTTAACCCTGTTCTACAGCTCTTTCTCTGGATTTTTCCGGAGCTTCTGTGCAAAATGAGTTTCGTCTTTGTCCTATTTTATTGCAGAGGGGAAACTGATGACACAAAGATCTCCATGAACTCCATCTCTCGTCTCCACCGACTCCTACATATTTTATACATTTCCTGCCATTTCTTTCCCTTGTCAATAGATCCTCATATCGGTAATGTCTCCATTCAACTTTTATAACACTCACAGTAATTGTGTGGGTAATTTGGAGGGTAGAGAGATCCTGAGCTATCCAATTAAAAAAATATATACTTGTTCTTCCCGGATCAATTCTAAAGTGTGGGTCAGGGATACCGACCCTGGATCAGGGATACCGACCCTGGGTCAGGTGTACGGACCGTGGGTCAGGGTTACGGACCGTGGGTCAGCTATACGGATCGTGGATCAGGGGTACAGACCGTGGGTCAGAGTATACCCCGTGGGTCAGGGTACAGCCCATGGGTCAGAGGTACGGACCGTGGGTTAGGGGTACGGACCGTGGGCCACGTTTTGTGGATATGAAGCTAGGTACACTACCTCCTTCCGATCATAAAGTAAGAGACGACTAAAGAAATCTTTCCTCTCACTAAACAAGATTCAGATCCAGTCTACGTACATGAATTCGATAAGGACCAAACGTTACATCACGAAATGAGGACAACCTGGACTGAGACATTAAAGCTGGGGATAATGCAAATTCTCCTTTTTGAATGTAGTGTACCCACTGTAGAATGTTGCTCTCGGCAGGACGACTGTTTCAGTGAGTGTGGTGGTAAGAGCATCACTGATGACAGCCCCAGGCACATCGTCTTCTAGGTATAAAGAATATGATGATGAGTGCGTGCAGATCAAGGCGCCCCTCGCGCTATGGCCCATGTATACAAGATGTAATCGATGGTCTGTCAGATTGCTGCAACATCTAACTTCCCACCAAGCTCCATCACTAGGAAGACCACTTTGTGACACAGTTATTGTTTAAAAAAAAACAACTTTAGTATAGATCATATCTGGCTGTAGCATGTTAGCATCTACTAATAGTGACAGAGCGATATGTAGAGTGTTAGCATCTACTCATAGTGACAGAACGAACTGTAGCGTGTTAGCATCTACTCATAGTGACAGAACGAACTGTAGAGTGTTAGCATCTACTCATAGTGACAGAACGAACTGTAGCGTGTTAGCATCTACTCATAGTGACAGAAAGAACTGCAGCATGTTAGTTTCTACTCATAGTGAGAGACCGAACTATAGCATGTTAGCATCTGCTCATAGTGACACATAGAACTTTAAGGTGTTTAGCATTTACTAATAGTGACAGAGGACTATAACATGTTAGCATCTACTCATAGTGACAAAGAGAACTATAGCATGTTAGCATCTACTCATAGTGACAGAGAAAACTATAGCATGTTAAAATAGTGACAGAGAGAACTGCAGCATGTTAACATCTACTCAAAGTGACAGAGAAAACTAAATAGCATGTTAACATAGTGACAGAGAGAAATGCAGCATGTTAGCATCTACTCATAATGATAGAAGGAACAACTCAATTCCTCATTTATTCCAAGCGAACTGCCACCTTCCGTTGCTCACCTCACCAGACCATTCTCTTTGCCATTATCTCAGAGACCTGTCCATCTCCTCATCTTTTCTCCATTTTCCTATCCAACACCGATATCCCATCCAATCTGTACGAGAAATGGACCGAACCACTCTAAGATTATCAATACGCGACCAATTAACTTCCAATTTATTTTTTTTTTGGGGGGGGGGGGAAGGGGGGGGATAGTTCGTCTCTGTATCAGTCCGCACTGATTTGCATATCATGTCCTTGATGGTAACGGCCCCGTAGTGTCTGCAAATGAACTCTCCTGACAAATTTAGCTCCATAAATTAAGCATCAGTCACGATACTCGCTCGAGGTACTGTTCTGATAATTATAGAGATATCAAATACCATTGTTCTTGCATCGGAATGTTGAGAATTGTTAGTGACGAGCGATTGACACATTGACCAAATGGACACGGGTAAAAAAAAATGGCTATTTCTGAAATGACTATGAACTGCTTCTCTTGTATTATGAGACACTCGGGCTTCCGTAACAATTTCATTTATTCCCGCAACTTTTGTTTACAGTTTTAAATATCTTATTAAATGTTACCTTACATTACGACCGATTAAAAGTTATCTTCGTTTCCATGTTGAATTCTTTCCAGACTAAATGTTTACGAAGAATTAGAAAAATATTTTGGCCTAACACCATAAGAAATAACATCTTATTGGCAGAAATGCAGATGAAGCCACTGACAACAATTACTGAGGAAAGACGCTGGCGATGGTTGGGACATGTGCTCCGAATGACTGACAACTCACTACCAAAAATAACAATAAGATGGACACCACAGGGGAACAGAAGTAAGGGTAGACCAAAAGAGACATGGAGAAGAACACCAGAAAGGATGTTGAGCAATAGAAGGCTTACCTGGGCAAGAGCAGAAAAAAAGGCGAAGGACAGGCATTTGTGGAAACAGAAGCCCCATGTGCCCTGGGCACTTAAGGTTCAGAGAGAGAGAGATATCTGGTCCTTCCAAACAAAAAAAGGATGGGGGTGGGGGGTATTTGTTGGTTCCATTGTACAGGGCTCGAGCCCTATGTGACGTTTAACGGCACGGGAAGGATATAAGATATAAGATAAGATGGTACAGGGCTCGAGCTCTATGTGACGTTTAACGGCACGGGAAGGATATAAGATATAAGATGGTACAGGGCTCGAGCCCTATGTGACGTTTAACGGCACGGGAAGGATATAAGATATAAGATATAAGATGGTACAGGGCTAGACTGAGCTGGAGTGAATGTTACAGAACTGAGGGACAAGTCCGGCTTGTGCTGTCTATCCATAATGATTGAATATCTTTGATACAGACCTCGGGCTTCTGCAGCCACCTTCAATAACTGAAGAAATGAACACACAAGAGCTACCACCATTCAGTGCCACCAGCCGGCTCCTACATGAAGCAGACGTCCTTCAAATATTGCATTTTTGTTTCCACCTTGGTAGGTATTCATATTTCTGCTCAAGGAACTTTGCTAGCATAATCTCGTACGGACAACTCCGAGTAAACTCTGATGGTAAACATTCATGAAGTGTTCCGGCTTCTTTTTTCTTGTTAATTTCTAACAGGTTTACAAAATAATATCTGTGCTTTTAAGTAAACGTTCTCTGTCATTTCTTCTTGTTCTTCTTCTTGTTCTTGTTTTTCTTCTTCTGGCAGTATGGAAGATGAGAGATAAAGGACAGAGCGTCAGAGGAGCTCATGTGCCTAAGTTTTCGCCCTTTGACTTAAAAATTCATAATTATCGTCTGAGGACTGTTTTCGTTGCTTTCATTGACATATATTTATTAAGTTTTTGTTTATGTGTTTGTTTGTTTGTTTCTCAACTTCCTGGGTAATAAGTGCAGTAAGGGGCGTCAGTGGCACATTAGTTAGTGCATTCGTTATACATGCCAAGTTAGGTGGTTTAAATCCGCCGGAAGCAACCCGCAGGGCGAATGTAACCTGAGGTTAAATGTTGTAGATAAGAGTCCCCAGTTCTTTCTAGAGCTGGAGAAGTTGCTGACCAAGTCACCCTCTGGTGCTCCGAGAACTCTAAGAATATAGGGGTACTAACATTGTGTTTCCTGGTTGCCTTCACAGCATGATGGGGCTCAAGATGGTTTTTCTGAGCAACAAGCCTCCACTCTGCTCTTATGGAAGACTTTGGTCTCTCAGAGACTGTAGCTACATGGTTCATGGAAGACATGAGTCTCTCAGAGAATGTAGCTACATGGTTCATAGTAGACTTGCGTCTCCCACAGATTGTAGCTACATGGTTCATAGTAGACTTGCGTCTCCCACAGACTGTAGCTACACTGGTTCATGGAAGACCTGAGTCTCTCAGAGATTAGCTCTTGCAACATTCTGTGGAGCGAAATGGTGGTGCTAATGGAGCAATCTAGTTATCAGGGATAGAAAACGGCATGGTCAAAATCCTATCCATCTTCCCCCATGGTGGTCCTATATACTCGGTAAAGGTAATCAGTTAAACTCCTGTTTCCACGCCATTAAGGCATATTGGGGGATACGGTGTTAGGCCCGTACTTCCATGACCTTCGGCAATGAAAGTCTGATGTGGTCAGTGTCACGCCTGACTGCTATACCTTCCCTGGTACCTATTTTTAGAGGCTGATGAACACCATGGATTCACTAGTAGGTGTTGGCGTTATTTCAGTTTGGTTTTTTTTGGTCTCCCATTAAGCCTTTTTTAGGTAGCTGGGCTGGACATCAAACTCTCATCACTGTTCCATGGTGCTAATTCATACAAGCCAATTTGAACCTCTCCTCTCCGATTCGATGCAGTTTCAACTATAGACACGGAGTGATCTGACAACAAGACATAGAAAGATCACGTGCTCCTTACCAAAAGTCACATTGATAGTATTAACACAACAGGTAAAGAAGCCAGGATTGTGGGGGTGGCGAACCCGCTGACCTTTAGCAACAAAAGTGGTAGGCATTCCTACAACCTCTTACCTGTGCCAGCACCTGCGAAGGGCAACAATGTGGCTTTCAAGGCTAAAACAGTCACTAGCACCAGCAGCTCCATCATTTCATGGGTATCGATACACCAATGTATCGGGTGGGCTGAAATCGTCTGTGGTATCTCAGAAGTTTGTAAGGATCGAATTCAGCAACGAGTTTTTTTTTACCTGGACTGTAATGTACAACTGAAAAATAAAGGTCACACGCTTTTTCTAAACGTCTGTTGTGATGATGATGATGATGATGATGAACGTTTTTAAATGTTTGCTACCATGACATATAAATAACAGTGAATGAGAACTGTATGCATGCAAACGTTTAAAAAAATGAGATGAGTGATTGTTATGTTTATGTGTTTATGTGAGTTAATGTGTGGTGAACTGAAGACTGTTATGTGAGTTAATGTGTGGTGAAGTGAAGACTGTTATGTGAGTTAATGTGTGGTGAAGTGAAGACTGTTATGTGAGTTAATGTGTGGTGAACTGAAGACTGTTGTGTGAGTTAATGTGTGGTGAAGTGAAGACTGTTATGTGAGTTAATGTGTGGTGAAGTGAAGACTGTTATGTGAGTTAATGTGTGGTGAAGTGAAGACTGTTATGTGAGTTAATGTGTGGTGAAGTGAAGACTGTTATGTGAGTTAATGTGTGGTGAAGTGAAGACTGTTGTGTGAGTTAATGTGTGGTGAAGTGAAGACTGTTGTGTGAGTTAATGTGTGGTGAAGTGAAGACTGTTGTGTGAGTTAATGTGTGGTGAACTGAAGACTGTTGTGTGAGTTAATGTGTGCTGAAGTGAAGACTGTTGTGTGAGTTAATGTGTGGTGAAGTGAAGGCTGCTTTAATGTGTGGTGAAGTGAAGGTGGTTATACAAACATGAAAATGAAAATGTGAATATTGAAAGGATGGATAAAGGTGTAGATTATTATGAGGAAATAGATCACGTGATTGTGGACCAGGCCAAAACGTGGGGTGAGGGGGGGTCCCAGCCGATGCCTTCCTCCGGGGCCCGTATGTCTCCTCTGTTTAAGAAAGGGCCTGGAACTAGGGGCCTATAGTGGATGAAAACAAACATTAATCAACAGAGAAAGCTGGGGTGGTGGGGTAGTGGAGGGATAGTTCTTCGATAGCTCACAGAATTAACTTTCGTAGACCCTGCCCCCCCCCCTAAAAAAAAAACAACTAAAGAAATAGACAAGAAATTAGACTCTTTTGAAAACAAATGCCTAAGGAAAATATTTGGCATCAAGTGGAACGAATTTAAGAATAATGCAGAGATAAGACAGATGACTGACCAACAACCAGTTTCATGGGTGATCAGGAAAAGGAGATGGACATAGGTTGGTCACTTGATGAGAAGAAATGATCAGAGAATCTCAAAACAAGCTATCAAGTGGGAGTCGATGTTGTGGGAGGCCATGTTGTGGGAGGCCATTTGTGGGAGGCCATGCTGTGGGAGGCCATGCTGTGGGAGGCCATGTTGTGGGAGGTATTGATATTCTCACGCCCGTCTTCGCGGTTTCTTTTCCACATCTACTACAGGCCCTTCGGCCCACCTTTAAACCAGGAAACCCACCAAGCCCAGGAAAGATGCATCGGCTGGAATCCACCCACCCACCACCACAGCCCATCCCACCCAGACACACAATTCCTACCCCCTCCCCCACCCCCACCACCACAGCTCATCCCACCCAGACACACAATTCCCACTCTCCCCCCCTCCACGGGGCATGGTAGCATCTGTCACGAGACAGACTGCTCGGCATGTCCGTGCCAGATTAAGATCCACCAGAAGTTCATATCTTTTTCTGTCACAATCTTCTTTCTTCATGGGAGTATGAATACAGACACAAACAATTGGTTGATAGATATGTGAGGATAGAGACGTTCATGTGGGTGAGGACGTTGATAGATATGTGAGGATAGAGATGTTCATGTGGGTGAGGGCGTTGATAGATATGTGAGGATAGAGATGTTCATGTGGGTGAGGAAGTTGATAGATATGTGAGGATAGAGATGTTCATGTGGGTGAGGGCGTTGATAGATATGTGAGGATAGAGATGTTCATGTGGGTGAGGGCGTTGATAGATATGTGAGGATAGAGACGTTCATGTGGGTGAGGAAGTTGATAGATATGTGAGGATAGAGATGTTCATGTGGGTGAGGGCGTTGATAGATATGTGAGGATAGAGATGTTCATGTGCGTGAGGGCGTTGATAGATATGTGAGGATAGAGATGTTCATGTGGGTGAGGGCGTTGATAGATATGTGAGGATAGAGATGTTCATGTGGGTGAGGAAGTTGATAGATATGTGAGGATAGAGATGTTCATGTGGGTGAGGGCGTTGATAGATATGTGAGGATAGAGATGTTCATGTGGGTGGGGGCGTTGATAGATATGTGAGGATAGAGACGTTCATGTGGGTGAGGAAGTTGATAGATATGTGAGGATAGAGATGTTCATGTGGGTGAGGAAGTTGATAGATATGTGAGGATAGAGATGTTCATGTGGGTGAGGGGCGTTGATAGATATGTGAGGATAGAGACGTCCATGTGGGTGAGGGCGTTGATAGATATGTGAGGATAGAGACGTTCATGTGGGTGAGGAAGTTGATAGATATGTGAGGATAGAGACGTTCATGTGGGTGAGGAAGTTGATAGATATGTGAGGATAGAGACGTTCATGTGGGTGAGGGCGTTGATAGATATGTGAGGATAGAGATGTTCATGTGGGTGAGGGCGTTGATAGATATGTGAGGATAGAGATGTTCATGTGAGTGAGGGCGTTGATAGATATGTGAGGATAGAGACGTTCATGTGGGTGAGGAAGTTGATAGATATGTGAGGATAGAGATGTTCATGTGAGTTAGGACGTTGATAGATATGTGAGGACAGAGATGTTCATGTGACTGAGAAAGTTGATAGATAAGTGAGGATAGAGATGTTCATGTGACTGAGAAAGTTGATAGAATTGTTCATGTAGGTGAGAAAGTTCATATGTAAAAGCTGGGACTGTTCATTTTTTTTCTAGAATATAGACTGCAGAATACGTGCTAGAGTGTGTGTGTGTGTGTGTGTAAGCATGTGAGTTAGTAGGCATGTCTTTGTGTGAGAATACAGAGTTACAAATGTGTGGGTGATAGGAAGATATCTATATATAGGTGTGATTTGTCTCTTTGTGACAATGTGATGGCATATAAAAGTGTGAACGTGAGAGTGTGAGAGTGAGACTGGTTAAAAATGTAAACTGGTTATTGTAAATATAAACCAAGATGAAGAAGAAGAAATAACACTGCATGATCGACCGAATAAGAGGCTAATATTCGTTTAATCTACTCAATCACCCATGCACCTTCTATCTCTCTCACTTTCTCTCTGTGTCATTCTCTTTCGCTCCCTTTCGCTCTCTCTTTCATCCTATCTCACTCTCTCTCTCTCTTTCATCTTATCTCACTCTCTCTCTCTCTTTCATCCTATCTCACTCTCTCTCTCTCTCATCCTATCTCACTCTCTCACTCTCTCTCTCTCTCTCATCCTATCTCACTCTCTCACTCTCTCTCATCCTATCTCACTCTCTCACTCTCTCTTAGTCTCACTCTCTCTCTCTCATACACACATGTATACGAAAGCGAGAAAAAATAGTAA
Source organism: Achatina immaculata (assembly GCA_009760885.1). NCBI lineage: Eukaryota > Metazoa > Mollusca > Gastropoda > Stylommatophora > Achatinidae > Lissachatina > Lissachatina immaculata. Next base: position 6,251,628 of record CM019706.1, on the reverse strand, counting down.
CCACAAATCAAGGACGTAAACCACTGAAAAAAAAATATATGCCGAAAAGATTAGAGAACGGGTCAAAAAGTCTTTGTAAAATTTTCAGCGTTTATGTCCCTTGATTTGCAGCCATTTTTTTTTTTCATACTAGACCGCTTTTTTAACTGAACACAGAGACCGCAGTTACAAGGCAGGAAGTGGAATTGTGGGGGAAACGAAGGATCGACTTGAGAATTAGTGTTAAAGAAAAAACATTTCTTAGAATGTTTACACTTCAGTCTCTGTTAACATTTTAGTTCTTTCAATAAAGATAAAGCTCCACCAAATAATCCATCTCCAACTAAGCTCCATTCGTGGTGGAGAGACAAACAATTGAGAGAAGGAGCGAGGGAGAGTGGGGGAGGGAGAGAGAGAAGGAGAGACAGAAAGGGAGAGAGAGGGAGAGGGAGAGAGAGAGGTGGAAGGAGAGGGAGAGAACGTTTGAGTCAGAAAACGAAGAATGAAAGGAACCTAGTCAAACCTGCTTTGTTGTCGGCGGGGGAGATCGATATTTTGGTTTAATCATTATGAATGTATTGTCTCTAGTGCTGATTGATTTCTTTTGATAGATCTTATGCATACACACGCATATAGACCGTATGCATGTGAGAGAGAGAGAGAGAGAGAGAGTGAGAGATAGAAAACGAGAGAGAGAAAACGAGAGAGAGATAGAAAACGAGGGAGTGAGAGAAAACGAGAGAGAGAGAGATAGAAAACAAGAGAGAGATAGAGATAGAGAGCAGAGAGAGGGATAGAAAACTAGAGAGAGAGAGAGAGAGTAGAGAGAAAAACGAGAGAGAGAGAAAGAAAACGAGAGAGAACTAGTTAGAAAAGAAGGAGGGGGGGAATTGAGAGAAAGAGAGAGCAAAGGATGGTAAAACAGAAAAAAAGAGACTAAGAGAAAGATAAAAAAGGACAGAGACTGACAGTGTGATGCATTCACTGAGAAATGAAAGCCCAAAAAGCGTGGCTCACCAACGGACTAGATGTAGCAGGAGAGAAGACCCTACAGGGAACAATTTCCATGGCCCTGTTCATCAGAGAATTACTTCTCACATTCTCTCCAGATTAAGACAAACGAGAGACAAAAAAAAAACGAGTTGAACGGGGAATTGTACCTACAGCATCTTTGCCACAAAATAAACACGGAATTCCGTCATACCCTTAGAGAGACCACAGGTACGCTGCGTTTCACTTCAGTTAAATAAGTATGAGAGAAGTTAACAGAAAAAAATGATTGATAGACAGTACATCCATGGACAGAGTACATGACACCAGGACTGACAGGTAGACAGGCAGGTGGGCTCGCGTTCTGACAGACAGATGCCCATCATCTAGTATTGAGCTCATTTCCTAACTCTTGAAATCATCTCTACGAGGACAGAGCGGGGTCCCTGATGTTTTACTAAGCTCGCGTGAGAAGGTCCATAAAGACACACAAAGATGGCAAAGAGCCTATTAATTACCGCTCTCTCTCTCTCTCTCTCTCTCTCTACATACAATCACACACACACACACACTCTCTCTCTCTCCCTCTCTCTCTCCACACACACACACACGTACTCGATCATTAATGAATGTATAAATCGATTTCTCCACCCAAGCTAACAATAGATTCCTCCCTTCGTCTCGTTGTTTCTTTTTTTTTTTTTCTCTTTTCCATTTTCTTAACCCCTACCATTCTCTAAAACCGCAGAAAAATTTAACTCCTAATTATTGAATGTACAACAATAGATACAACAACCAACTTCGACGGGATTACAAAAAATACCCGGAAAGCGAGAACTCATTCAGTTCCAGCCTCAAGCCCGCCATCTTGAAATATTCTTTCCATCAAATTTCTGATTTATGAATAACTTATTATCTCGCAGCCCAAGTGTGACATCTCTGGTGGAATCTGAGTGGATGAAGTGGACTTTTTCGAAGTGGTGACTGTAAGAAGTATTGAACGAGTATCGATCGCGCGCGTTTTGCATCAGCGGTAATTAACTTCATCTCCGAGGGAGTTTCACAGCAATTTCAACTGGATCTCTTTTGTGTGAGTGTGTGTGTGTCTTTTTTCTTGTCTAAATGCCGAATATTCGCTGATCTCTGGTTAACTGCCGAGTACCTTCACTGGTCTCTAGCTAACTGCCGAATACCTTCACTAGTCTCTAGCTTACTGCCGAATACCTTCACTGGTCTAACTGTCGAATAGCTTCTCTGGCTCTAACTGCCGAATACCTTCATTAGTCGAACTATCGAATAGTTTCTCTGGCTCTAACTGCCGAATACCTTCACTGGTCTCTAGCTAGCCGCTGATTGACTTCATTAGTTTCTGTCTAATTACTAATATCTTCACTGGTGTGATTGTCGAATACCTTCACTGGTCTCTATCTCACTGACGAATACCTTCTCTGGGTGCTTTCTTTGATTAAAGAATCACACACCGATATCATTGTGTATTACAATACCATACAAACTCATCATTATCCTGTGACATCTCCTCCGTCATGGGAGGCAGATGGATCTCCATTTTACTCTATATCTGTGTTACAAGGTTCGCCTGACCATACCGCTTCCTGTCATTCTCTTGATATTGAAAACAGCAAGGAAAAGGAGGCTGAGCGGGTCTTGGTTAGTTCTGATAAAGTTCTGTTTATCCAAAACGATCATCTTTAGTCAAGTCATAAATGAAAAATTTAGAGGACAACTTTCAAAGAGTTCAAAACTTTATTCACTTTTCAGTATGTGGCTCGGGCATTTAAACTTAATATTAGGCCAGTGTTTCTCAAAGTTGGCAGTATAACCCCTTTCTCTCTTCTCTTCCCCCCATCCCCTCCCCGGCCTCTTTCTGAGGGCGTGAGGCAAAAAAGGGAACAAGTAAAGCTCATCAGACCAGCAGATATGTCTGGGGAAGGGGAGGTGGTGAGGGGGAGTAGGGATGTCATCTGGGAGGCAAGAGGGTGCAGCTCGAAAAAAAAAAATTGAGAACCGCTGTATCAGGCGGTAACATCAGCCGAAGTCTGGTGGTGAAGCTTTCAACCTGTGCAGGAGTGAACGTATGAGTTAAAACCTCGTCTCTGGTCGACCCAGCCATACAAATTAGTCCCCTTCGAGCTGTGTTGAGGACAAATTGCCCCCGAAGACGAAAGTACTGTATTTGCCTTCACAACGAGGCATGGACACAGCCGTGAGGACTGCGAATACGTCGCAAGGGAGCAATCACGAAAACTGAGAGAAGATGTCTCAAAAAGCTGTAGCCGAAGAAACTAGTGAAACGAAGCAGAGATAGATCGGCCGTTAGACTCACAAGAATTCAAGTACCTTAATCAGTTTTATAAGCACTGTCTTCTGTATTAGGTCTGAGATTATGATAACGACATACCACAGGCAGATGTTACATTTGACATCTCTGTTCCCGAGTTAATATTAAAAGTCAATTTTCATAACAATCTTTGAACTTTAGACTGTCATCCAAACTGGCCTAACACTTGGAAGGCTTTCTTTAAGCCGACCAAGACTGGCCTAACACCTGGAACTTTTTCCTTAAGCCGATGAAGACTGGCCTAACACTTGGAACGCTTTCCTTAAGGCGGCCAAGACTGGCCTAACACTTGGTACACTTTCTTTAAGCCGACCAAGACTGGCTAACACTTGGTACGCTTTCCTTAAGCCGGCCAGTGTTTCCACAAACAACCTTAGTTTTATAGAAAATTACATTTTAAAAATTACTTTATAAATTGTTTCCTTTTTGCACGGAATCAAGTTTAAACTACCTCATTAGCTAAATACCTCAAGAATAATGCTTGAAGAACATATTGAAAAGCAAAGACCGTTAATCCTGAACTTCTAAACTTTAAAAAGGCATTCTATAGCAAACAGAGAATCATTATGTAGGATTTTAAGAACATATGGAATAT